>JAOQMM010141955.1:0-13120 GCA_027563515.1 Erythroxylum platyclados | reverse complement strand
GATTGGTTATCCACACACCATGTAGTGGTGGATTGTCTGATCAAGGAGGTCAAGTTGAGATCTACTAAAATAAAACCAAAATTTTTACCACTAAAGCTTTGAGTCCTGGTAGGTTCGAATAAGTCCATATGCACAAGTTCAAGTGGTTGGCTAGTAGAAAAAATATTTTTTAGAGGAAAGCTACTTCTGACTTGTTTACCCTTTAAACAAACTTCACAAACCTGATTGTTATCAAATTTCAGGATAGGTAGTCTTCTGATCAGCTCATTCTTGGATAGCTTTGATAAAATCCTCATGGTAGCATGTCCAAACCTTATGTGCCAGATAATCGAATCCTTTCCTAAAGAGACAAAACACTTAGCATTTTGGGAGGATATGTCTTCCAATTAAGCACAATATATATTATGATTTCTCGGAACAACAAACACATTACTGTCATTATGAGTATCAACAATTTTATAATGACATGCATAAAAGATAACTTTGTTACCTTTATCGATATATATTATGATTTATCGGAACAACAAACACATTACTGTCATTATGAGTATCAATAATTTCACAATGACATGCATAAAAGATAACTTTGTTACCTTTATCGCATAGTTGGCTCACACTCAATAGGTGATGCTTCAAACCATCAACAAAGAGAACGTTATCAATAGAGGTAGAGTCAGAGTTACCAATTTTACCAATTCCGATGACCTTTGCTTTATTTTTGTCTGTGAAGACGAAGTTACCTCCATCTTTTCTTTCAATGTAGTTGAAGTGTGATATTTCTCCTGTCATATGTCTCAAATAGCCACTATCAAATATCCATTGATTCTCCCTTGTTTCTATTTTGAAACATATCTGTAGAAAGAATTATCTCATTTTAGGTATCCAAATGTTTCTGGGTCCTTTCGGGTTAGTAATTTGACCTTTCCGTCTCTAAACATACAAATGAGATGATTTTCGAAAGTTACAAGAATAGCTTATATGACCATGTTTACCATAGTAGGAGTGCTAAATAGAAGAATGAGAATATTTTCTATGATGTAGCAGGTTCTTGCTATTTTGACTGTAGTTACTATTGGCTTTCACAAAGAAGTTCTTGCATTGCTTGACATTATTGTTTTCATTGAATCTTATTTCGGCTTTACCAAAAATGCATTTACCACTCCTAAATAGTGCATCAAGATTCTTTCTCCCATTAAGGAAAATTTCAAGATCTTTTTCTAGAGATAAGATCTTTCTAGCATTCTTCTCCTTTTCTCGTTCTAGGATGACGACCTTTTCTTCTAACTATCTTACCTTATCAGATTCATTTTTTAGCATCGCATTTTCCAACTTAGCTACTCTTTCTTCCAGAATTTCCTTTTTAGAGATCTGTTGCTTATAGTTAGCCTCGAGGGACATATTTTTGGTCAACAAAATTTCGTTTGCAAAATCCAACAATCTAATCTTACTCTTCAGAGATGCATCATTGCTTTTGGATTTTTCAGCTTCTTTGTAATACTTTACTATCATCCTTTTGTACTGATCATATAATTCATGATATGCATTTTTTAATTCATCAACTTCAATATTAGAGTCAGAGGAATATACCTCATTGTCTCCAGATTCAGCCATGAAGCAGACGTTGCTAACTTCTTCAGGTTCATCTTCTTCAAAACCTTCAAAGTCTTCATCAGATAGCCATAACTTGCTTTTTAAGTTTTCTTCTTTCTATTTTATGCTTTTAAAGTAGAGGACATTCAGGTTTAGTGCGCCTGGGCTTCTTGCAATTGAAGCATATGATTTGTGTATTGTTAACTGCCTTTTAGTAAGGGCTTGCTGTTTCCAGTTTTCTTGTTTCCTTCTCTCTTCTTCATTATCTTCTTTTTGTAGAAATGTGCATATTTTCTAACCATGAAGTTGAATTCATCATCTCCATCTATCTGTAGCTCAGTGTCACTTTCATCACTAATTGATTCATCAACTACTTTTAGTGACATTCCTCTTCTGTAAGAGGTTCCTTCATCTCGCTTAAGTTCTGTTTCATGAATCATTAGGTTCTCTCGTATCCAATCGAGTGAAATGGTTTCTAGATCCTTTGTAGTCTCTAGAGCTGTCACTTTAGGTCTTCATTCCTTTGGTAGTGATCTCAGAATCTTTGTTACAAGCTCATCATTTGGATATATCTTTCCCAGATTCTTTAGGGCGGTGATGATGTTATTGAAGCATCCAAAGAATTCGTCTATGGTCTTACCCTGTTTCATGGTAATAGTTTCATATTGATGTACCAAAAAACTTATTCTATGTTTCTTTATCTCATTTGTTCCTTCAAAGATAACTTGAGTTTGTCCCATATTTCTTTTGCTGTAGAGCAGTAGGATATCTTTTCATACTCTTCTGGAGACAACACATATATTAGGTGGTGTTTTTCCTTCGCATTTAGTTGTTCATATGTCCTATCATTATCAGTCCATGCTTCTACATTGTCGAAAGTGGGAAGTGTAGCTCTAACTTTAATGGTGTGCCAGACTTCGATATCTACAGATTAAAGATATATGGTCATTCTCTCCTTTTAGTATGAGTAGTTGTTTCCATTAAAGAAAGGAGGCTTTGAGATGGATTGTCCTTCAAAACTTCCCAAGGTGTTTGTCATGATCTATCACGTGCTGTGAAACACAAATATGTGAGACCTAACGCTTTAATACCAAATGAAATAAAGCAAGCACACGCAAGGGGGGTGAATTGTGTGTGTTAAGAAAATTTAGTATATAAAAAAATTTCTTCCCAAAAGAATAACTCATAAGGGTCCTCTCGATTGCGAAAGGGACTTGCAAAATCTTCAAACGAAAGGTTCCTGTCAATAACATAAAGGCACGAAGTAAAACTATAAAACGAAAAGATCGTGCTTAAGCTTCAGAAAAGAGGAGCTTGTTAAAAAAAGGCCTGTTAAAAAGACAAGAGCCTGCTAGACGGGGAGTCTTGTTAAGGACAGTTTAAATCAAAAGGCACCTATAAGAATAAAGTTTATTCCACGTAAAAACAGAAGGGGCCTCTTACTGAGATGTATACACACACAATGTAATGCGGAAAATTAGAGAGAAGAGAGAGAAGAAGGACATAACTATTTATATGGTTCGGCTTACAACCCAAGCCTATGTTTAGTCCCCAAGTTTTCAACTTGAGTGTTTCACTATAATAAACCGAGTATTAATTTTGACAAGCCTCTGCAAGCTCACGAGTACATATTTTGCAAGGTTCTCCAAACTTTTAACATACACGAAGTGTATAACAAGCTTCTTAAAAGATTACAGAAGAGATAATAAAGAATGTAAACAATTTCTCTCTCTTACTAGAGTGATTGCACTTTCTAAGGCTCAATGGAAATATTGTAACTCTCAAGAATATGAATTTCAGCTCAATGAACTTACAGCTCTGTATATTTCTTAAAGTAAGATCCTTTCTTTGAACACTTTGTCTTCTTCTTTTCGTTCTAAAAACTTTAATATATTTTCTCAATTTGTTGTTCTTCTTAAATAGGCATCTTTGATTTATCTATTGCTTTACTTGCTTCTTTAATCAACTGGATTGAATTTGGTCTGAATGTTCGGAACGTTAACTTTCTTTAAAAGAAACTTCTTCTAGTGATTTGCGTGACTGATATTCAAACTTCATGAGATGTAGGATCCTTTCAAATATGGTAGTATATGATGAAGGTCCCTGTAAGAAAGGAAATGTATTTCTTACAATCTTATTTTCCTTTTAAGAATAAATCCATTAGAAAATAAATCCATTTTGAATTTTGGAATGACATTATCATCAAAATCATTATTAAGCCTTGAACTAACAAAATAGTCCTTTACTTGATGCTATTAAATAAATACCTTATTATGATAAATTTCTCAAAGAATTGTGTACACATAAGAGGATACAAAAGCTGAAGGGAGTTGAAAAGATTAGAATAGGGGAGAATGTTTCTGCTGTGATTTAAAGAAAGCTTCCTACTAAATGCAAAGACCCAGGTACTTTCACTATCCCTTGTACAATTGGTGGTATTAGATTCGAAATGGCCATGTTAGACCTAGGAGCTTCAATTAATGTCATGCAGTATTCTATTTATGCTTCTTTGAAACATGTTACTTTATATAAAACTTGTGTTGTAATTCAATTGGCAGACAGATCTAATGCCTATCCTAAAGGTGTAGTTGAGGATGTTCTTATGCAAGTCAATAATTTGGTTTTCTGTTGATTTTTATGTTCTTGATATGGAAAACAATGATCAAAGTGCTCCTATTTGGTTAGGAAGACCGTTCTTAAAGACATCCAAAACTAAAATTGATGTGCATAATGGTACCCTCTTTATGGAATTTGATGGTGAAGTTGTTGAATTTAATATTCATGATGCCATGAAATTTCCTAATGAAGACGATTCTGTTTGTACCATTGATGTAATTGATTCTTTGGCACAAAGGGTTTTTGATCTTAATGTAAAGGATGCTTTGGAAGTAGCCATTAATAAAGATGTTAATGAAGAGGATTTTGATGAATTTTCATTTACTAATGGGCTACAAGAGAACATTTCAACATTGAATGAAAATCATGAGAAACAAATGCAAGGTAACGTTTTCTATATTGATTTACCTATTTCTAATTATAAACTTTTACCTTCTGTGAAACTGGCACCAATTCTTGAATTAAGACCCCTTCCTAAGCATTTAAAATATGTGTTCCTTGGAGAAGGAGGAACGTTTCCAGTCATCATCTCAAGCACACTTAGTGAACAACAAGAATACAAATTGGTGCAGGTTCTTAAGGAGCATAAGATGGCTATTAGATGGATAATTGTTGACATTAAGGGAAGTAGCCCGTCTATATGCATGCATAGAATTTTATTAGAAGAAGGAGCAAAACCTTCTCAATAACCACAAAGGAGATTAAATCCACCTATGTTGGATGTGGTTAAAAAAGAAATACTTAAATTGCTTCAGGTTGGAATTATTTACCCTATTTTTGATAGTGATTGGGTTAGCCCCGTGTTGGTAGTGCCCAAAAAGACTGGAATAATTGTTGTGAAAAATCAGGATAATGAATTGCTCCCTACTCGCGTGTAGAATGGTTGGAGAGTTTGTACTGATTATAGAAAATTAAATTCAGTAACTAGAAAGGATCATTTTCCATTACCTTTTGTGGACCAAATGCTTGAAAGACTAGCAGGTTGGCTTACTATTGTTTTCTTGATGGTTATTCAGGTTATTTTCAAATTGCAATTGCATCGAAAGATCAAGAAAAGACTAATTTTACATGTCCATTTGGAACTTTTGCATATAAGCACCCTTTGCACTTTGCAATGCCCCCACACTTTTTAAAGGTTTATGGTTAGCATATTTTCAAATTATATTGAAAACATCATTAAAGTTTTTTTGGATGATTTTACCGTTCATGGAGATTCCTTTGATAACTATTTGCATAACTTTACACTAGTCCTTAAGAGATGCGTTGAAACTAAACTTTTTTAAATTCTAAAAAATGTCACTTTAAGGTGGAACAAGGAATAGTTTTGGGTCATGTTGTCTCCTCTAAGGGAATTGAGGTTGACAAAGCTAAAGTTGATATTATTCAATCCTTACCTTACCCCACTAGTGTGTGGGAAGTTCATTCTTTTCTTGGACATGCAGGGTTTTACAGGAGATTTATAAATGATTTCTAAAAAATCAACTTACCTCTATGTAAGTTGTTGCAAAAGGATGTAGCTTTTGAGCTCGATGTAGCATGCAAGAAAGCTTTTGATCAGTTGAAAACATTACTAACTACCGCACCAATTATGCAACCACCCAATTGAAATGTTCCCTTTGAGATAATGTGTGATGCAAGTGATTATGCTATTGGCTCTATGCTAGGACAAAGAATTGGGATGGCATCACATGCCATTTATTATGCTTCAAGAACTCTAGATGATGCTCAACGCAACTACTCCACCATTGAAAAAGAACTTTTGGCTGTTGTTTTTGCTTTAGAAAAATTTTGCTCTTATTTGCTTGGTTCTAAAGTAATTATTTCTTCTAATGATGCAGCTCTTCGTTATTTATTGATGAAGAAGGAGGCAAAACCAAGACTGATAATGTGGATACTTCTCTTGAGTGAATTCGACATAGAGATAAAGGACAAGAAATGAAAGGAGAATCAAGTTGTTGATCACCTTAGTCATTTGATTAGGGAAAAAGATAAGTTTCCTAATGAACAATTATTTGCAATTAAGGAAATAGAACCTTGGTACGTTGGTATAGTTAATTATTTAGTTGCCAAGACTTTTCTTGATGACGTGCCTAAATCAAAAAGAGATAAAATTAGAAGTGATGCTAAATATTATGTGTAGGATGATCCTTATTTGTGAAACATTATGTTGAACAAGTAGTTAGACGATGTGTTCCTGATAATGAGACTTGTCTATTTTAAATTTTTGTCGTTCCTATGCATGTGGTGGTCACTTTGGAGCTAAAAGAATAGCTAGAAAGGTTTTAGAATGTGGCTTTTACTGGCCAACCCTATTTCAAGATTCATATGTCTTTTGTAAATCATGTGATAATTGTCAAATAACAGGTAATATATCCCAAAGAAATGAGATACCACAATTCCCTATATTAGTTTGTGAAATTTTTTATGTTTGGGGCAATGACTTCATGGGACCGTTCCCTACATCATTTGGTAATGTTTACATATTATTAATTGTTGATTATGTTTCGAAATGGGTGGAAGGTAAAGCCACCAAAACTGATGACTCTAAAATTGTTGCAGCTTTTATCAAGTCTCACATCTTTTGCAGGTTTGGAATTCCAAGAGCATTGATAAGTGACCAAGGGACTCACTTTTGCAATCGAACCATTGAGGCCTTACTTAGAAAATATTGTGTTACCCACAAGATTTCAACTGCTTATCATCCACAAACTAGCTGTCAAGTGGTGGTATCTAATCGGGAGATCAAGTCTATACTTGAAAAGACAGTAAAACCAAACAGAAGGGATTGGAGCTTGCATTTTGAAGATGCTTTATGGGCATATAGGACAGCATATAAATCACCTATTGGTATGTCATCTTATCGGTTAGTGTTTGGAAAACCATTCCATCTTCCTATTGAGATAGCGCATAAAGCTTATTGGTCCATCAAGAAATTCAACATGAAGATGGATGAAAGTGGGGAACACAGGAAGTTGGAGTTACAAGACTTAGATGAGATTCGCAATGATGCCTACGAGAACGCAAGAATTTACAAAGAGAAGACAAAAGCTTTTCATGATAAAATGGTTTCAAGAAAGGAGTTTAAAGTTGGACAACAAGTTCTTCTTTATAATTCTCGACTTTGATTATTTCCAGGTAAGCTTCGTTCTCGTTTTGAAGGGCCTTTTATTGTTACTAATGTTTTTCCTCACGGTGTAGTTGAAATTCAAAGCGTGAAAACATCTAAGGTATTCAAGGTCAATGGTTATAGACTCAAGCCTTATTGTGAGGGCTTTCAACTTGAAAATGTGGATGAAATTTTGATTGAGGTTCCATTTTACTTGGAATGAGGAAGCAAAAATTAAGTCAAGCCACCAACATTAATCAAAGGCGCTACTTGGAAGGCAACCCAAGGGGAGTTCGTTCCTTTTCTATTTCTTTTTGAGCTAGTTTATTTTTGTTATTTGTTCCTTACTTTGCATTTAACCTTACATTGGGGAAAATGTAAGTTATAAGTGTGGGGGAAGGGATAATTTGAGATTTGTTAAAATAAAAAAATCTCTTTGTTTTGTTTTTAGCATGTTAAATTGTTTTTAAGAAGATGGTACATTCATATGTGGAGAGCGAATAACTAGAGAGATTCATGACAACTTGGGTATGTAAGCTTACTCTTGTGATTGATTGATAAGTGTTTCTTTAGAAGAGTAGTGACTAGTAGTAGACATAAATTATCCCTTGAGAATTGGGCCTACTCGACTGACTCATCAATTCACTCTCATATTTCTTGCATATGTGACTTTCATGAACTTGTACCTCCCGACCTTGCCTTCCTACTCCGTGCAACACAAAAATGATTAAGTCTTTCTAGATTATTAAGCTACATTAGCCAAATGACCTACATTCAAGTATTTCCTTTAGGTTTAACCCCATTGAGCCTATCGCCTATTTCTTTCATTAACCTGCATTATAAGCCTAAAGACTTGAAAAACAACAAACTGACCTGAGCTTGAGAAGTTGTGGAGTAACGTTCCCTCTATTGTTGCTCGTGACAGTCATTTGTGTGGGTTTCCTGGAAGTGAATTATGGGTTAATTATTTAGTTTGGTACGACCAATTTGGAGCAAGTCTTCATCTTTTACATTATTGGGTTCCATCATTTGTGTAGTTTACTAATCTACTCTATTGTTAATATGTATTCTCTTTTAAGTCATTTTCATGTTTTAATTTGAAAAAAAAAGGCTCGCTAGGTGAAAACCCAAAAGGGCGCTTAGGGAAAAGTTAGAGCTGAAAAAAAAAACAAAACAGAAAAGAAAAAAGAAAAAAAAGTTTTCATGGAATTAGTTTATAAATAATAAAAGGAATCAATTCCTAATGTCTTGTACTCTTTCAAGAGTGATATTCCATCGTTCTTTAGTAATAAAGGGGTGATTTAGGATATTTGCTAAGGGTGTATGCTGAGATTTGGTTAGCAAGTTGATGGCTTTGCTGGAGATCTTATTATTCATCCTTTCAAGATTGTGAGGTGAACTGCGCTATATTTACTATTACTACTCCACTTCTTACGCTCTTGAGCTTTATGTTCAAAATGTTATCTAACCGTTGCCCTAAGCCTACATTACAACCCCATGAAAGACTTTTGATTTGTGATCTGCATGTAAACCTTTGCACATCTATAGGTTGTAAGTGGGATGATAGTCAAGTTCAGTGGATTGTCTGGTTCATGGAAGGTATTTGAGTGAGCACTAGAAATTGTTTTTATTTTTAAACACATGAGAGTTTTGACTTATGAGAGTCTACTAATTGATTGCTCAGTTTCGAAAGAGAATGGTTGTTGATTGATCATGAGTAAGATAATTTGATATTGAATTCTTGTTGTGAGTTTTGATGGTTATTGATCTCTCTATATTTTGATTGTGCCTATCCTTCTAATAATTGGGAAGGGAAGATGTTTTTGAACTTTTACTTTCTCCGAGGACTATCAAAGGCTAAGTATGAGGGAATTTGATAAGAAGTATAATATCATATTTTTCTCCACTAACCCTTAGTCTTTTATGTTTATTACTGGCCTAAAAGTACTCATTATGTGTATATTTTGATTTAGGTGTGTTACGAAAGAAAAAGGAGCAAAACGAGAGAATTTTGCGAATCTGGATAATTTTGACACATTATCATATTTGGACCATAACTTTCAAATACAAACTCCGATTGAGATGATTCAAGTGGCGTTGGAAAGAACACGACGAGATCTACAACTTTCATGTTTTAAGTTTTTAATGATTCTGACTAGAAGAGGTCAGAAATCAGCCCAGAAGTGAACGCTGTCTCACTGATCCAAGGCAGATCTGCGAGATTACAATACAATAATCAAGGAGCTAATTAAGGAAGCTTCCTAGGCCAACTTGGACGTGAAATATCAGCTGAAAGGCCACTTTCCTGATCTAAGAAGACTATTATTTGGATTATTATTATTTTCCTTAATTGGGTATTTTTGTTGTGGAGAGAATATTTGGCATATCTTTAGGAGATTTTCTAGGTTTCTTATTACGTGAAAGAGGAGGGGAAGACATCCAGAAAAAAAAAAAAAGAAGACATCCAACACTCACCTCTCTCTCCTCTCTTCACACCTTGGAGCTTCTTCTATGGCCCTGCGTGGCTAATCTCATTCTTTGATGAAGAAATTGAAACCTCGGAACATCAAAACTGTGAGATCTAAATGAGTTTATTGTTTTAATTTCGACTTTGAGATCTATTGTTCTTTCATGCTTATTATCATAATTATTGTTCATGATTGCTAGGAGGCCTACTAGTTAATTGTGTTTGATAATCTACTGCTAATCAAGTAGCAACTAGGATTTAGTAATTTTGCTGGTGTTGTTATTAAATCTTAGGAAGAATAATAGGCTAAATCTCTCTTAATCGCTGGTGGTTAAAGGAACTTTGATTTATTGATCTTTCTATTGCTTAATGTTGTTGTTAGATTAGATCTTTTGTGCTGGGCTTAAATCGTCTAATAATTAGGGTTAATTGGTTCGCTAGTATTCTTTGTTAACCACATGTGAGGAAAGATAGGAAATACTTGTTTGCCCGATAAATATTCAAAGTGGAATTCATTATCATTGTGTCAAGGATCAGTCGTTAGTTCCGATGGTGGATATCTCCTTTGGCCAAGGTAGTTATTATTGATATTCTTTAAGCTTAATATTATTAGCTTTATCAGTGTTTTATTTTATTCGCGACAAGCAAAACCCCCCGTCAACCTTAGTAGTAATTTACATACACTTTCAGTTGCCTTTCTCTGTGGATCGACCCTTATTCACACTACTACAAGTTTAATTTCTAAGAGTAAGGTTTATTTTTGATAGCCTACGACAAGCTCATCAGGTACTCTCAAATTTGTGTCAATTTTTTTTTGCTAAAACTACTGTAACTAGTTTGCACCCACATCCATTAACTAAATATCCATCAAGTAATATGTAAGAGAAAAGTAAAATTAAAGTTGATGAAGTTTCTTCTTTCAATGAAAAAGAAAAAAGTTTCAAGTTCTCCTTATAAGAAAAATTAATTTACTAAAAAAGGTAAATTGGATATATATTAGCATTCTAAAAAATTTCTTGGTCATAATTGGTAAAAACATGAAGAGAAAGAATAATTTACTTTAAACAATGATGGTAGCATTGTTTATTAGAGATAATGAAATTGATTTCATTAATTAATCAAGAGATTAATACAATGAAGAAATATTTTATTTCCTTACAAGCTTTATGTGCTGAAGGTATGCAATATAAAAAATTAATTACACAAAACTTTTATAAATATTTTAGTCTACTATTTAAACTTCTAAAAACTTTTAAATTTCTTTAAACCACTCTTTTTACTTTATTCTAACTTGAAAGGCTTATAAAAAAGAAAATATTTTTGTAAATAATATAATAAGTGAGGATTAACTTTACTAGTTAACAAAAATGAAAGTAACATCTAGTCATTACCCTTAAAATGAATAAGTGAGTTATCTTCCTCAACCCTCATCTTTTTGTACCCTCATCTTCTTCTTTTTAAGGAAACATTATAAAAGTAGCAAGTAAAGAAGATAGAATCAAATTAGGGTAAAAGATAAGGAAGAAACACCACTAATACCATCCTTTTTTATTCTCATAATCATTTTTTATAACTTCCACCTTAACACCACTTTGTTACATACTATCACAATTGTAATATACTGCGAAACCAAATCACCCTACATTCATAAAGTGACGGGCTAATTAAGTAAACAACTAGTGTTATGTTGTGAATGCAATAGAATACATCTTGTTAAGTAGGAAAATACAAATAGTAGAAATCAAAAATAAATGATGGTACATATGAAGGAAAAGGAACTCACTTGATTGGAGGAGGCATAAAAGAAAGAATGGAGATAAAAATAAAGATGAAGATGGAGGTAGAGTTTTTAAAGGAACAAAAAACATATTACAATGAATCAGTTGATATGTTTAATAAAACCAATCAAGTCTAATTCAGTTGGCCAACTTAAAGACAAAGAAGTTTTGAGTGATAAATAAATTGACTAGTTCGCTAATTATTGATCATGCTGATTCAATCATTTGATCAAGTTCTATTTTTCATTTATTGTATAAAGTGTCAAGTCATGTTAAACATAAAGAGATTGATACTCCATGGATTGCAAATCTTATCTATAAACTCTTATATTATTACCCTAAATATAAAAAAGAAATAAGAATATCACAATGCAAATTCATTTTGTTGATTGCTTGGCCATCATCTTATTATTAAGAGATAATAGTTCTGAACTTTATCCCATTGTTAACAACAGTGTCAAACTTAAAATATCCTTAGATAGGTGCCCAAATTATTTGAATATGCCAATGTTAGTGCCTCCATCAATCTCTTTTAATAGGTTAGCACTAATATAACACTTTATATGGGCTCTAGTATGGATTAAAGTATTTCTAAAAATTCAAGTCAAATCCCTACTAATGTAAACACATTTAAGAATATAATTTAGAGAGCCTATGAATAAGTTTGAATCGAACTCAAGAAAACTAAAACAAATGTATAAAAGAATTGACTCATTGATTTAAAGAATCAAAGACTAAATTTGTAAAGTATTTGAATGCTAAAAAGAAATATTTTTTTATAAGTTTAAAGTTTAATGAAGAGTAAAAGAAAGAAGCTCAACAACAACTATAGAAAAAGGTTCATTTTTGACCCTATGATTTTTATCAAAATATAAGTTAGAGTTAACATTTCAGATAATTCAAAATGAACATTAACGATTAAATTAAACCATGAATGGAAGAAAATTTGGAATTAATTAAGTTTCCATCCATTATATACCACATTAGCATTTACTAGTATAAGCTATTAGTTTTTATTAGTAAAATAAGCACTATTATGTGCTACATGTATACCATGTAAGATAGTGGAACCCACTTTTTAAATAAATTTAAATTAAATTTTAGTTTATAATTATATTTACTAAAACATAATTAAATATATTTAAATTAACTTAAACATTCTTACTTAATTATAAACAACTTAATTTAATTAAAAAAACCTTAATTCTCATATTACCAATCTAAATTCAATAATCCTAGTCTCAAATTCATGAAATAAAATCCATGCCCATTTAAAATCTCCCTCATGCGACTTCTTTATTAGGTTTTTACATCAATATTGGCATAATCTATAGCTTCTTCTTCAAACAAGACTTCTCTATCTTCTATTTCCTCCAATATGTCTGCTCCTATGCCTATTAGAAATAAGGTCGTTTTAAGTAGAGTTATTGTTTCTAAAACAGTAGCTGCTAGTTTCTTTATTGCTATTTTGATTATTTAGTCCTTGAGAAGATTGTCTTTAAAGAGTAACTTTTTTTCTTATACCTTGAGAAGATTGTCCTTAAAGAGTAACTTTTTTTCTTA
>JAOQMM010141789.1:0-13151 GCA_027563515.1 Erythroxylum platyclados | reverse complement strand
AATTAATTGTTATTTATAACAATCAATTATACCAAGATTTATACTAATAAATATTTATTTTTATTGGAATTTTTATTGTAAATCTCAAATTATAATATCCTTTTTAATCTAGTTCTAATTCAAGAAAATTGAGTAAACGTTTGCTATCATATAATATTATTAGAAAATCATGATTGATTTAATATAATGAGACATTATAAAAATGTAAGTTAATTTGACTTAAAAGATTGAAAAACGAAGAAGATCGTTATAAATTTGAGTTTTTATCGAGATGTATTGAAAAGGATCCAACTTTTATGTAGAAGGTAGTATTCGAAGTATATATATAATGAGATTAATGTGATAATTGATACAATAAATGATCTAGGATATAACATACTAAATTCATTTAATGATCAATTTATTAATTGAGAAGTTCATATATTCCTAACAAATATATAACAATTCTCGTTTAAGTTGCTGGTATGTATTATTAGACAAGTATGAGAACTACAGAATTTTAACAGTTTAGTCCCATTTGTGTGAGTTAGAGATGAAAGATAAAGACAAACATAATGGTCCTTATTAAATATTCTTAATGTATATTGGATGATAACATCATCATCATAGATCATTGAAGCCGTTCGAATGTTATATTTAAGTTCTTATTTTGTTTTCAAAATAAGATAACAACACAAAAAAATAACAAAAACATAAAAGAGTTTGGAACGACCGGATGAAGAATTCTAAATCAAATTCTTGAACCGATTGAATAAGTAAACAAAATTTGTAGGTAATCATTCATGTAAATATCGATCATATCGACCGTTACATCTAATTTTTGAATAATATTGAATCTACAGTCTAGCAAGAAGCCAAGTGAATGCAATGATCTTTACAAACATTTATTCGTAAATGTTCTTGTCCGCGATTATTATTTTTGGCATATTACACAAGAACCAGAAAAGATTCCAGTTGTTCCACTCATGGCATGGCAGATAGAGCTAATTCTTTCTCCAGCTACAGCACGTTGGAATAACTATATAATCTAGCTTGATACAACTTATATAGAAGACAATTAGGTGCTTCCAATAAAAAGACTAGGGAAAATCTTGCACATTCGACAGTCAGATCGCTTGACTGGACTATCACCATTTTTCCATTCAGATGACAATTACCAGTAGCTTGTGATGGCAATTACGGGTTGAAACCAAGAAACCTTCCTATTAGCAAAACTGCACTGGTGGCTGCTCACATCATTGATCTTTCACAGAAGCCAACTCTATAAACCGTTGGTTGATGTCTGAAAGACACCCCTATACTGAAATCTAGTCCTGTGTGGAAGGAATGACAGAAACAGAGAACAGGGTTTCAATCCAGAGCTTTGCTCTTGAGAGATGGAAGTTCAAGCCATGTTCCCTGATACATTACCTTTATATCTTTTGTCTCTTTGATTTGCTTAATCATATCCTTTTTATCCTAGTAGCGCTTTTCTTTTTCTGAAGAGGCTGCAGGGTCTTGTGTTCAAATCTGCCAACCTGGTTCCTGTGAAGTTATTTTAGCATGCAAAAGATTTGAACCCAACTCTTATCACCTTAGCTCTTTGAACTTTTAACTCGTAATTATGCTTGCCACTTTATAGTTGTGCCCGTCACTTGTTGCTTGTTGCTCGTCACTCGTCTCTCATCGCTTGCCACTAACTGTAGGTTATGTTTATCTTTTTGCCAGTAGATAATCATTTTTCATATAATGTTCACATCTCAAGTAGTAGCTGAATCATGATATAGCAGGCGTTTATTCAATTTACACATTATAATAGGAATTCGGGTTAAATCCTATAGCATCGACAATCGCATTTCTCATTTCTCTTAATATAAGTTGCTTATCTCTCTATGTTAATTGCTCTTTCTCTAATACTAGCTCTAGGTCCTCATCATTAGGTCGTTATTCCTCTTATTGAATTTGCTAATGGTGGCATCTTATCTTTTTTTACTTGATGTTATGGGTAACTTGTCCATTTCATGGCAAATCCCTAGGTCCACAACATTACCATACAAGCATACAAGGTTCTATGACAAAAGGCAATGGCATATACATGTAATGATTTTCATCTTTTTTTTAATGATTCAAATCTTCTTTTACATATTATTGGGAAGAAAATCTTTAATTAGTTTATTTATTATCTGTAATTATTTAAGATGGATCAAATTAACCCCTCAATAACACAAACCAACTTAATAGAAAGTTCTAATATAATGTTGAAAAAACTTTATTAAAGTTAGTGCAATCTTCCTATGTGATCCATATAAAATAATAATAATACCTCTAGTCATGTTGTCCAAGTAATGATTGTGAAGACAACGAAGAATCTCTTAAACTCTTGAAACTCCAATAAAAATTTCCAGAATTTCAAAAACTTAAGTTGCATGGATCACCATTGTTAAAAAGTTGCGGTGCAACACAGCCATCCAATAATTTCAGCAATAAAGAAGAAAATGGAGATGATGGTTTTATAGACACGAATACCTTCTACCTAAGCTTTGAGGTGTCATTTATCATGATGTTACTGGAAATTTTTGCAGTTTTATATGTAAATCCATATTGGCAAAGAGTATGGTTTTATTTTGTAGGGTAGATAATGCACGATTGTTTTTATCTTCTAGTGGATAACGTTCCTATGTGCTCTAAGTATATATTTTATCAACCTTTTGCATATTAAGTTGATGTTAAGATATGTGTTAAGATATCTTATTAATTATTTTTGGATATAGTTGGATATATTTGGAATATTATGATAATCTATCTTGTGTGGAATTTTTGAAGATAAGATTGCATATAAAATCCTAGTGATGATAGGATTTAATTGGGATAAAATTGCCTTATCTTAAGAAAGATAATGTATAGATTTTTTGGTAAATTTGGAGCTATCTTTGGTACCAGATTTTATGAGATTAATGTTATCTATGAAAGCTGCATTTTTTTAGGTGAGTGAATTTTTGGACAGCTGAGGGGCCGTTTGATTTTACTTCTATTTTTCTGTTGTTGTTTTTAATTTTTGTTTTTTATTTTTGGTTTCTAAAAAACAAAAAATTGTTTGGTTAAGATTTGTAATATAAAAACTGAAAATAAAAATCTGTTTGGTTATGATTTGTAATAAAAAACTAAAAATAAAATATGTTTAGTTTTATAATTTTTTTAAGATTTGTAATATAAAAACTGAAAATAAAAATCTGTTTGGTTGAGATTTGTAATCAAAAATTAAAAATAAAAGATGTTTAGTTTTATAATCTTTTTCTATTTTTATAATTATACTCATATGTTAGTTATTTTTAATATAATATATTGTGTTTTTAAATTAATTAGAAATAAAATATATGCATATTTATATAAATTTTTTTTGCACATTTATTATATATAATAAAATTAAAACTTAGACATAATTTGATAATTCAAATCACTCTCTCTTAGTATATCAAACACACGTTTCCTTCTTGATTAAATGCATCTGTTGGATTGAAGAAAAAACATATTACGAAGTCTAGAAACTAATAACTCAACATAGATATACCCCAGTAGGCAAGCTATCAACACAAGAGATGGAAGCAAAACGCAATTTAGAGGAAAATGACAGTGCAGAAAGGGGACAGCAGCTTGGAAAAGAAATAAAACGCACAAAAGTGGAGACGCAACCCACCGACAGTCCAAACCTAGGAGCAGAAATGACAACGCAGGCAGCCATGAAGGAAGCACCCAAAATGCCAGTGAGTAGTGAAAAAAACGACAACGCAGAGGAGAACCAGTAGTAGCCCAAAAATGCACCGTAGAGGTAGAGAGAAAAATGCAGGCGTAATAACAGCACGCCAAGCAGCGTATTCCAGAAGTAAAACGCACAGCCAAAGGAGATAAAAACGCAAGAATAAATAACAAAAACGACGCAACAATGTAACAGAAAAAACTCAGTGTCGAATGGGTAAGAACGATAAGCATTATCTTCATTCAAATCCATTTAAAATGGAAAAGATAAGAAGGAAGAAACTTGTAAGGCTGAGACTAAGACAAGATTATGACAGTTGTTTTCGATCTTAATCGCTATGGGTTTGCTAAAGATGACCTGTTGTTTTTCTATTCAAGAAAACGTGTTGCCAAAACACAAAGAAACGTTATTTTTTCGTTTTCTTAAAACTGTTGTGGTTTTTTAATTTTCAGAAACAAAAAATTGCAACGGACTTAAACAAATATGTTGTGTTGACTTTTCTCTTTTTTAAAAGAACGGCAACAAAAAATGGAGGAAAAAAAGAGAAACAAACAGCCCTAAGTTATTGTCTTTGTGAGGAAAAAACTGGCAGAAAATTAATCAACTTGTCCAGCTGCGTTTCTTTATTTTTGTGTGAGTTATTACATGCTTTATTAAGCTATTCTTGGCAGCTAAGTTTCTATATATGTGGGTGAATAGTGTTAATGATATGACATATATCGTTTAAATTTTGTTTTGACATATTATTTCTTAATTGGACATATAAGAGATTAATAAAGATTATATCTTATCTCAAATATCAGAAATTGAGTTGGATTCAAAGAGACGTAAGATTATCTCTTCATCAAGTATTTGAAAATAAACAGAAGTTGACTTGAGGTAGAAGAGTAAAAAGAGAACGTTTTTCACGTTTGGGTTGTGTACGTAACTTTGCAGAAATCTCATAGGGCAGAAACGTGATTTCTACTGTATTTTTTGTTAGTGAGGGTAAAAGGTGATTCCTTGAAGATTTTGTAGTGCTGAATAATTGTGGATCTTTGGCTTTTGGTTATGTGTGCTAAAACTGTAGTGGACATGTGATGAGAGTTTCATAGCATTGTAGAAATTTCTAATCCTGTTTCTTTGATGATTAATGTGTGTGCATCTGCTAGGTAATGTGTGCAAGAAATAACCATCTGTATCTGTTCCTTGGATCTGGAACGCAGCTAGCTGAGAAACTCAAGGTTAGAGCAGTTGTTGTCACGTTTCTGCATAGATTCTTGGCATGAGTCACTTACGCTGATTCCTCATACATTGGAGTGTTGTTTGATTGGGAAGTATTTTTGTCCAGCAGGTGGCTAAGTGTTATTTTAATTTTGTTTACTCAATTATCTTCTTATTGAGAGCAGTAGTTGTTTAGCAAATCCTCTATCAAGGTTAACATGAGTCGGTCGTGTTATTGGGTATGAATTGATTTCACGGGAAGTGAGGTTGAGTGATAGTTACAAGGGTTAAGAAGTGTTGATTCTGTAAGGCCTTGTATAATCCTATTGAACGTCGTGAAATTGATTAATCTGGGTGAGGGCCCTGCAGACGTAGGCAAAGTGTGCCAAATTATGTTAACAAATATCGGTGTCATCTATTTTGGTGCTTTTAATATTTTTGTTATCTGCGACTTCCAGAAATAGATCTGAAGACTTATGAAATGCCCCGTATACAATTTATAAATTGGTATCAGAGCCAATCACCAAATCAGAGCTTGGAAGCAAGTTGGTGTAGATCTGAGTTTCGCAAACATGGCAACAAGAGAGGGTGCATCGATTACCAGACCACCTCTATTAGATAGGTCTAACTATCCTGCATGGAAATCACGAATGAGAGTCTTCATTCAAGCTCAGGGTACAAGAGCTTGGAATTCAGTAGTACATGGGTGGATGCATCCAACGTTTATCAATAATAAAGGAGAGGAAATTCAAAAAGATCCATCTAAGTGGACTAGAGTAGAAGAAGAAAGCGCTCTTGGAAACTCACAAACGATGCACACAACTTTCAGCGCTGTTGATGAATGATAGTTCTCAATGATATTAGCATGTGAATCAGCAAAAGAAGCATGAGATGCCTTGCAGACTATCCATTCAGGATCAAAATCAGTGATAACATCAAAACTTTAGATGTTGGCAGTAAGATTTGAAGAGTTGAAGATGGATGAACATGAGACGATTGGAGATTTTCATGAAAGATTACGTGATATAGCAAATCAGGCGCATCAACTTGGAAAGAAATACTCTAATCTGAAATTAGTGAAGAAGACACTGAGATCACTACCTCTAAGTTTCATTCCAAAAATTGCAGCAACCGAAAAAGCTCACGACATCAATGATTTGTCATTAGATAAGGTAATTGGAATTCTAACCAATTTTGAGATGAATTTATTAAGGGGTAAACAGGAAAGGAACAAAGGGTTGGCATTACAGGCTGGAATTGGAAAAAGTGTGAACGATGCAGAAGACGAATCTGATGAGAATGAGGAGTTGATGCTGCTCACACAAAATTTTAGTAAATGGCTAAAAAGAATGAAGAAAGACAGACCTGAGGTTAGGCAACATGATGGAAGTTCATCAAACAACAACTACAAACCGCAAGTGAAAACTCAAAGAGGTTAAAGAAAAGTAAAAAGAATCCAATGTCATGAATGTCAAGGGTTTGGGCATATTCAAGCTGAATGTGCTAACACTTTGAAGAAAAGAAAAGGGAAATCCTTTACGAGTACGTGGAGTGAAAATGAATTAGAAAGTGACTATGGAAGTGAAGAAGAAAGTGCTAATGGTGCTGCACTAGTGGCTGTGTACAGCAAAAGTCCAGTTACTTGCTTAACAGTAACTAAGAAGGAAGTAACTGAAGAGAAAGAAGAAGAAAAATCAGAAAACTCCAAGGAAAGCGTAGATGTTTCAACTCAAGATCTTATATCTGATTATGAAAGTGACTAAAGTGGCCAAAGTGAGAAAAGGGTGAACATCTATGAGGCTTACAGAGGTATGTATAAAAAATTGGTAGAAACATGTAGAAAGAACGAAAGGTTGAAGGAAGAAAAGTTCTCGATGAGGAATATTATCCAAGAGCTAGAAAAGAAACTGATAACGACATTAGATGAAGTTGGGTAGCTAGGTTGAAATTAGCTAGCACTGAAAAGGGATTAAGATTATTGAATGGAGGCACAGAAAAGCTGGAAAAGCTAATGGAAATTGGTAAGGCTAAAGGAGATTTTCATGGTTTTGGCTATAAAGGTGAATGTTCCAAAGTGAATGAGGAGAAAACTGATATGATCAGATCTGTTCAAGAAGAAGAAATACCAAGAAAGAATCGAAGATTTTTCTCGACATGTCATTTTTTTGGAACTACTGGGCATATAAGGCCAAGATGTTACCAATTGCTACAGATGTTGTTCCAAAGAAATCAAAACCGATGGACTTCACACCCTTCACAAAAACCTCAAACTCAACCTTCAGTACCTAAATCCATTTGGGTTAAAAGGAGTCATTTGAAAGCTCTTGTGGCTCTTAAATCAATGAAGGCAACTTTGCAAAATAGTTGGTATTTTGACAGTGGATGTTCACGGCATATGACAGGGGAAAAGAATCATCTAACCGATTATCAAAGTTGTTTGGATGGTCATGTGACCTTTGGAGATGGAAAGAAGGCTTCGGTGATAGGAAAAGGAACACTGTCCATGGAAGGACTGCCTCCTCTCAAGAATGTGCTCCATGTTGATAGTTTAAAAGCAAATCTGGTAAGCATAAGCCAACTTTGTGATGATGGTCTGTTAGTTAAATTTACAAGTGATGAATGCAGGGTACTAACCGAAGAAGGCAAGTGTCTTGTGAGTGGCAAGCGATCAGCTGACAATTGCTATATGTTGCAGGTCATGACCACTTGTAAATTAGCCACACATGACAATGATACTGATAAATGGCATCAAAAGCTTGGACACGCAAATATTGATCTTATTAGCAAGCTGAAGAAGTTGGAAGCTGTGAAGGGTCTACCTACAATAAACAATGAAGGAAATTCAGTCTGCAGTGCGTGTCAGATGGGTAAACAGATAAGAGAACCACACAAAAAGGTTAGATATGTTACTTCATCATGCATACTTGAATTAATTCACATGGATTTAGTTGGCCCAACACAACATGACATTATTGGTGGAATGAGGTACTTTTTAACTTGTGTTGATGACTATTCGAGATATACTTAGGTATCATTTTTGAAAGAAAAATCAGATGCTTTCAAGGCTTTTAGAAGCCTATGTGTGCAGGTTATGAATCTGAAAAATATGACTATATTGAGAATTCAATCGGATCATAGAAAGGAATTTAAGAATACATCCTTTGATGATTTTTGTGATGAGTACGGGATCATACATGAATTTTTAGCACCTAAAACTCCACAACAGAACGGAGTTGCTGAACGAAAAAATAGAACACTCCAAGAAATGGCCAGATCTATGTTGAATGGAAGAAAACTATCTATGTGATTATGGGCTGAAGCGGTCAATACAGCATGCTACATATGTAACCGAGTTTATCTTCGAAGTTTTCTTAACAAGACATTATACGAATTGTGGAAGGGAAAGAAACCTGATGTAGGCTACTTCCATATTTTTGGCAGCAAGTGCTACATTCTCAGAGATCGAGAATAGATCGGAAAATTCGAAAGCAAAAGTGACGAAGGAATCTTCATTGGTTATTCAACTCACAGTAAGGCTTATCGGGTGTATAATCAAAGAACCAAGAAAGTGCTAGAGTTTGTCAATGTTGTGATAGATGACGTCTCTCAATCAAGTGATCAAATGGGAGAAGAAAATCCGCAGAATGGACCTGCAAAATCAGTGGAAACAAGCAATGAAACAAGAATGAAAGATTGCCCAGAACTACAGTCAGTTACTAATAAGGAAGTGACTGCACGATTTGAAGACATATTAGTTACTTCAGATGATAAATCAACTAAAACACCGGATCTAGAAATTGTCTCTACAACTGGACAAAACTCAAGAGAAGTCGACTTGAACTGGGATCCTCCATCTCGAATCAGAAGGAGTCATCCTATAGAGAACGTTATTAGAGATATCAGCGAAAGAAGAAAAACAAGAGAAAGAACCAAAGTCAATTATCGGGAACTTACAGGCTTCTTATGCTATATCTCTTCTTTTGAGCCAAAGAATGTTACATAAGCACTACAAGATGAGTTCTGGACAGCATCCATACAAGATGTATTAATTCAATTTGCTCGGAATGATGTATGGGAATTGGTGCTAAAACCATTGGGTGTCAATGTAATTGGAACAAAATGGGTGTTTCGAAATAAAACAGATGAAAAGGGTAATGTGACCAAAAATAAGCAAGGTTAGTAGCTTAAGGCTATTCTCAGGTTGAAGGGATAGACTTCGATGAGACTTTCACACCGGTGGCACGACTCGAGTCTATCATATTATTATTGGGTATAGCTTGCGTGAAGGGCTTTAAGCTTTATCAAATGGATGTAAAAAGTGCTTTTCTGAACGAGGTTATACAGGAAGAGGTGTATGTCGAGCAACCAAAAGGATTTATCGATTCAGTCCATGCAGATCATGTCTTTAAGTTGAAGAAAGCTCTTTATGGTCTCAAACAAGCACCAAGAGCCTAGTACGAAAGACTTACACAATACCTTATCAAGCAAGGATATGAACGAGGCAATGTTGACAAAACCTTGTTCATTAAAAGGGTTAAATCTTATTTGGTAATTGCTCAAATCTACGTTGATGACATTGTGTTTGGTTCTACTCACCCGAAGATGGTAGATGAATTTGTTGAATTAATGACATATGAATTTGAGATGAGCATGGTAGGTGAACTGAATTTGTTTTTGGGTTTGCAAGTCAAATAAGTGAAGGATGGAATCTTTGTATCGCAAACAAAATATGCCAAGAACTTAATTAAGAAATTCGGTCTTAAGAATGCCAGACATGCAAGAACACCCATGAGTGTCTCAACAAAGCTTAACAGGGATGAAACTGGTAAAAGTATTGATATCAGCTTATATCGGAGCATGATCGGAAGTCTATTATACTTGACTGCAAGTAGACCAGATATCTGCTACAGCATCGGTGTATGTGCTCGTTATCAAACTAATTCGAAAGAATCACATCTGACAGCTGCAAAAAGGATTATCAGGTATGTCAATGGAACCCCTGATTTTGGAATTTGGTATACATCTGACTCTGCATCCTATGTAGCTGGATACAGTGATGCAGATTGGGAAGGAAACTTAGATGATCGGAAAAGTACTTCAGGAGGATGTTTCTTTCTAAGTAACAATTTGATTTCGTGGTACAGTAAGAAACAAAATTCTATTTCGTTGTCAACTGTGGAAGCAGAATATATTGCTGCGGGGAGTTGCTATGCACAGCTTCTTTGGATGAAACAGATGTTGGAAGACTATGGTATTGATCAGAATGTGTTGACAATTTTATGTGATAACAAAAGCACTATAGATATTTCGAAGAATCCGGTTCAGCACTCAAGGACGAAACACATCGATCTGAGGTACCATTTTATTCGAGAACTTGTGGAGAACAAAACAATTATATTGTCTCATGTTTCGACGGAAAAGCAGTTGGCGGACATCTTTACAAAACCTTTTGATGCAGTAAAGTTTGAACTTCTTCGAGGAGCCTTAGGCATGTATAGTTTACATTATTGATGCACTTGTTTAGTCTTTCTTAAATATATTAAAAAAAGAGGAAAATTAAAAAAAAGGGAAAAAGAAACGTTGTGTTTTGAAGTTAAGGGATTAAAATCCCTAACTCCCTTACGTCTCTCCTGCCACCGCACGCTTCTCTTCTCCATCAGCTGCCATTTTCATTTAGTCTCTTCCCATCTTCAACTTTTCCCACATTCATCTCACAGGTTCCCTCCACTGGTTGCTCATTGTCGTCCTTGGGACTATTTAGCGAGGAGATTTCGACAACCAGCCTCCATCGTCGACGTTCTCTGGTCATCTTCTCATCACCAATTTCGAGTACCTATTTTGAAATTGAAACATCTTCCGTAAACTTGCACTTGATTGGGTTGTTGTTGAATCTGATTAAAATGGGAAAGAACAAAGGGAAAATATCATCTGTTGTACCGGAGAAGACAACAACCGCTCCTTCATGTCGTTCCAATTGACTTTTTCTCAATCTAACCTCCGGAAGGCGTCTTACAGGTGCTGGGTCTTCATCAGCCGTTCCAATTGACATTCTAGATACAAATTAGTCCAGGAACGGATTCCAGATCCAGATGAGGATGTAAGACAGGTCATTATGTCTATTGTTGAAGAATCCGATTCTGATTCTGATGAAGCATCAACAGCTGCTGTTCCTAAAACTACACCCCCTCCGGCTCGTTCACAACGCACCAAGCAAAAGGCTCGGAAGACTGCCAGACCACCTCGTTATGCCTCGTCTGCCCGAATGACAGCGGATGATGCAATGTCATTCAAATTCTTCTCGCCAGCAGCTAAACGGAAATGGGACACCCTCACCACTGTAGGATTTGTTGTTGATCGCCCAATCGATTCTGAAGAGTATGAATAACACGGCATAGACACCCTACTTTAGGAGCGACACTTATTGCAGGCCTTTCTACGCCCTCAACATTATGACTCTGATCTGGTAAAAGAATTTTATTGTAATCTGACTTCTGATGTTCTAAATGAAACTGCCTTAGGTTATAAATCCGAGTATGTGAGAGGTCGGGTGCTCCGTTTTGATACTGATAAGTTGAATTTATTTTTGAGATTTGATAATGTGATTGGTCATAATATCTATGACCATGACTGGACTATGTCAAATGATCTAATTGCCACGGTGTTGACTGGTGGAAAATTAACTGAATGGCCATGAAGCTCGGTGCTTCGATCATCAATGCTTACTCAGAAATATTTTGTGTTATTTAAATTGGTGGTAACTAACTGGATGCCTAGTACACATGTAGTCTTTGTCTATTTGGCACAAGCCAAATTAATCTACGCAGTTGGTGCTGAGGTGAAATTCAATTTAGGCCGGCTTATTCTTGAAGCAATGTTGGGGATTGACAGTAAGCCTCACTCGTTATTATACTTTCCATGTCTTATTACTCAATTTCTGTATGGAAATAATGTTCCCAGATTGGAGTCTACTATCCTTGAGTCGGTGTCATTGATGACTATCTCGGCAAGGATTTTCAGGCAACCACGAGTAGTGGATTTGCCATATATTGCAGCTGACCCGTTGGATGGATCAAGAACACCTTCAGTTAATCCTCGTGCTGCACTTTTCAATGAAATTGAGTGGATTGAAGGTATCCTGCAAGTGGCGACTGATGCCTTTAGTAATCTGAAGCAGCGCGTCCTCCGTTTCCCTGACTCGCATTCCATTTGATTTCTTATTTTTTGGCATATATTGTCCCAAAGGGGGAGAAGACAATGTTGTTGACAGACTAAGCAAATGTTGTTGACAGTGGTTCTTTATTTTTGTAAACTGTGGTAACAGTGGCTCTTTTATTTTTATGAACTGTGGTACTTCCAATTCTGTCTAAGAAAACGTTGTTGACAATGGCTCTCTTACTTTTCTGAACTGTGGTACTTCTGGTCATATTGGCTGACTCTATGTATTGAATCTTGGATTTAGGGGGAGCATTAAGCATCATGTATTGATCTTCATATGTCCAATTATGTCATTTAGGGGGAGTTAACGAGTTGTGACAAAAATGCCAAAAAGGGGAAGATTGTTAACGATATGACATATATCGTTTAAATTTTGTTTTGGCATATTATCTCTTAATTGGACATATACGAGATAAATAATGATTACATCTTATCTCCAATATCAGAAATTAAGTTGGATTCAAAGAGATCAAGTATTTGAAAAAGAATAGAAGTTGATTTGATTTAGGAGTGTAAACAGAATGTTCCACGTTAAGTTGTGCATGTGACTTGGCTAAGAATCTGGAAGCAAGATACGTGACCTTAAGTGGTGTTTTGGTTAATTAGCAAATATAAAAACAACGCAAGACATTGCAGATTTTTGGTGTGTGAAAAGCGTGAGCCTTGTGTTTTTGGTTCTGCACGTTCAACCTGCAGTGTGCGTGGGATGAGGTTTTGAAAGAACTGCAGAAATTTCGTATCTTGTTTCTTTGATGATTGGGTTGTGCATATTTGCTGGGTATCGTGTGTAGGGCATAACCATCTATTTTTGCTCCTTGGATCTGAAACGCAGATGGTTGAAAAATTCAAGATTGGAGCTCTTGCTGTCACGTTTATGCACTGATTTCTGGTATGAGCCACTTACGCTGATTCCTTTTATATTGGAGTGGCTTTTGATTGGGAAGTTTTTCTTTGTCCAGCAGGTGGACAAGTATTGTACTTAATTTTATTTACCTTATTA
>JAOQMM010141742.1:0-13156 GCA_027563515.1 Erythroxylum platyclados | reverse complement strand
CGTGTCTCTTTTATTCACAGCCTAGAGATTCAAATGAGACAACTTTCCCATGAATTTTGTAAAAGAAGTATGGAAAAATTTCTGAGCAACATAGAAGTACATCCAAGAGAGCAGTGTAAGGTTATCACACTTAGGGGTGGGAAAGAGCTAGAAGCACTAGAGAAAAAAAAAGCTAAATCCCACCTTGTAGAAGACCAAGAGAAGAAGAAGAAGGAGGGTGACGCATTCAGGAAAATTGATATGGTCGAATCTTTAAAGGAGTAAGAAGAAGAAAAACAGATGACAACGGATATAGAGCTTGAAGTAGATATGAAGGTCTCTATTTATGAAGTGAAAGAAGGAGAAAAGATGAGGGTGACTGAAGAAGAACAAGAACAGATCACCCTCTTACAGGACAAACTGCTGGATTTATTAGAAGATCCAGAGAGTTTCGTTATTCCTTATTTCATTAACAATTTGTTAGTGAAAAGGACATTACTGAACTTAATTGGTTATCTTAATCTTATCAACATTGTCCTTATGATTATCTTCTAACATGTAGCTTATTTACAAGCTACAAAGCTTAAATTGAGCAACATGAGTGGAAGCAAGCCATTTATAATTAATCTCGACTAAGTTTCAAAAGATGTAAGGTCAAGCTAATAACCATAATTTAGCACGTTTAGTAGTTATATTTAATTTTTTATGCAGCTAGATTTGTTTTAAATTCTATAAATAAGTCTTAATGATTTGGAATGGGTTGGATTACTAATTCTCTTACTCTCTTTGAATCAATTATAAGATAGGAAAGCAATCTTGGTGTTAAGTGGATTTGGTTTCGACACCATTACCATCACCATATCAATCGCCATGATAGGTCTTTATGCTTTGACCCTTATCTTTTCATTTCTATCTTTATTTTTTTCTTATGTTTTCGTATTAGTTTATTTTGATTCCCACCTTGTATGTTATTTGTCCTTCTCACATTGAAGACAATGTGTTGTCCAAGTGTAGGAAGGGCTACATTATGTGCATTGTATGTATTATTTTGAGTGTGAATTTTGCATATTATATGTTAGTTTTGTTAGGTTTTCATGATGTGACTCGTGTGAATGTGTTAATGGCTAGGACTTAACTGAATCGATTTAGCTGTGAACATAGTCTTTTAGGTTGCTAAACTTTATTAGCTTGAGAAATGAATGTTCTAGGCTGCTTTGGTTAAATATGCATGTTAATTAGGATACGATGTTAGTTCATTCACTCTAGGAATTTACTACATTCATTTATAATTTTAGGCCAATTGAATAAGTAGCATCGTTAGTATCTTTTCATGAGAATGATTAGCTTAAGAAATGAGGTAGGTAAGAAAAATATAAAAAAAATGTGTTGTGTAAATCTTAAATAAATAACTATTCTGCTGGCCCTTTTTGAAACAAATCGGGTTATAAATAGAGTTAGTAGCTAGTTGAGAATGTGATGCAGTTGAGTAACCGGGAGACATTCATCAGAAATGTTTGCCTTTACGTCAAAATGCTATAATGATATTCCAACCAAGCCACTTAATAAAAACATAGCCTAGTTGAGTAATCGGGAGATATTTATCACAAATGTTTGCCTTCGCGTCAAAAGGCTAGGTTCATGTTAATAAAATTAACAAAAATAATGTGTTTTTTTAATAAATCTACTGATCTTGTGAATAACATGATTTCATATGAAAAGCCACTTAAGGATAGTTACAATTTTGATTGACTAACAAATTATTAATGCATGTGTGTAAGTTATAGGAGTGAATGAATGTGACATTAAGTCTTGATTAGTATGTATATTTAGTACGAAGTACTTAGACATATATTTCACAAGTTAATAAGTTAGAACAACTTGAAAGATCGTGTTTATAGTTAAATTTGTTTTGTGAAGTTCAATGACATTGTACCATTATTGCATATATGTGTTTTGTGTTTTGTGTTTTGTGTTTTGCTTATTTTGTTTTTTCTTGAGGACAGACAAAAGTTTAAGTGTGGGTATGTTGATAGTTGTAGGTTACATAATACTTTAATAGGTAGTTTAGTAGGTGTTTAGTTGTTAAATTGATGATTAGTGCACGTTTAGGTTAGGATTGTGTTATTTAGTTCGTTATTTGTGTTTTGAGGGTTTTATGGGTTAGAGCATGCTATTAAGCTTAAATTTTCTGTATTTGAGGTGCTTTGATGTATTTGTTAATGTTTAAAAACAGATGCTAAAGAACGAAGGAGAATCAGAGGAAGCCCTGAGCAACTGGCCCACCATCGTGACAGAAGTGGGCCACGATCATGACAGAGAGCAAAATTAAGTGCCACGATCGTGGCACTATGGACCATGTTCATGGCCTGCATGACAACAATACAGACTGGCTTCTAAATCGTGACTTTTTGAGAGATATTTCGGACTTTTGGGCCCAAGTTTGCCCTAAATGGAAAAGATATATAAAGAAAAGAGAGAAGACCTAAAAGGGAGCTCCATTTTCTGCCACTTTGAGAAAGATCCAAGGGAGAGGAAGAAAAAGAGAGAAAGAGGAGAAAGGAAGAAGGAGAAGAAGGGTTGCAGTGCTGTTATCTTCCTGATCTATTCCAACCCTTCCAAATGGCATTTCATTTCATCTTTATTATTCTTTCTTTTGAATGTATGAGATGGATTTGATAATGATGGATTTGGGTTTGATGATGTTGTTCTAAACTCTTTAGGGATTTATTCTTGAATCAATGTTAATATGATTTCTTTTGATTTTAATACATTAGGTATTGTGATTATTTATTGTATTTGCATGCTTCGGTAACAAATCGAGAGAGTGAATCGATAACAAAACGATTAGATTGGGTAATGAGAGTTAAACAATCTAATAGACCATGCAAATAATCAAATTGGTAATTTATAAGAAGAGAGATCTCGTGTGACGATCCGATAACCTATGAGAGGGCTTAAGATCTAATTGGATGTGTGAGATTTTTGTTAATTGAGAGATTTCTAATTCCATAATTCAATTAAGGGTTATGATTTAGGGTTTAATGATTATAACTCGAGAGAGAGTAACCCACCCTTCGAAAGTTTAGGATCGATATCGTATTAACTCAAAAGTAATTATGTTAGCATTTGATGATAGGATAAATCCCCCTTCTCATAATTGGCTAATCTTCCTTGTGTGATTTTTGATTGTTCATTAGTGGTGCTCAATTTTAATTTCTTTGTGTTAATTTTACAATTTAATTTTCAATCAATCCATATTCACGAATTTACTTTTCTGTGTAGTTTTTATTTTCCTTTTAATAATCCTTTTAGGCCTTAGATAACTTAGAATTAGATTAGTTCACCAACTCCTCAAGGGATCGACATCTTATATACTACATTCACGACTCGTGCACTCACGATATATTCAAGGTTTTATAAACTTGCTCAACAATAAACTCTACACTTGCATAAGGAAATTGTAATAGTTTAAATCTGAGCTTAAATATCTTAACAAGAACAAGTTCAATAACACTTATTTAGCGGTTGTTAAATCTAAGCAAACTTCGTGATGAGTATCATGATATTCTTTCTATAAAATGTACATGCATCAAGTAATTATGACTTATGTTAAATATTTTAATAATCCTAAAAAGATAATAATTATGAATAAATGATTATAAATAGTCTCACTCCACTGGGTTCATACCAATAAAAAGATTAAAGTTAAAGAGTTGTGTTAGTAGCCATTTGAGATAGTAGACTAGTTCAGTAATTGAGATTATTCATGACAAGGTCTTTATTCTTGTGTCAAAAGGCTAGGTGGCTTTTCAAACACATTCCTAATGCTTTTGTTTCATTTAATTTTGTATTTTAACAGAGGTATGAATAGATTTAAGAGTTTAAGCATTTTATCTTATGGATGTTCATTTATTACAAGGAGTTAAATTTTGTCAATTGGATTGAACTTCAAAGGATCATGAAGTGAATTAAATTAACTTGTGAATTGATACAAGTAGTTAGTTTCTTAGAGTTTTGATGACCCTTGTGATTGAATGAGTGATGGATAATCTTAATTATTATGCTTAATTTGTTGAAAACGTTTTTGTAATTGTTTTTTTATTTAAGTTAGAACGATGCAATTGGTTTCATTGAGAACAAGCAAATGCTTAGATGTGGGGGTGTTTGATGTATAATAAATAGGCTTTATTTTTAGCGTGATTTTTATATCTTGTGCTTATTGTTTTGACACTTTTACTGGATTTGATACTCAAAATGAGACATATTTTGTTCCAGTTTTTCTCTACTTTTTCAAGGAAAAAGAGTGAATTTGGAGAAAATTTTGGTTGTTTTAGTTTAACCTTAAAAGAAGCGAAGAAACACTTAAGAACATGACACCTACATGCCACCTTGTTTGGGCCATGTTCCACTAGGGATCATTCTATTTCTCTTTGATTAGTCAACATTACCCTATGTTCAAGTTATATTTAGAAATATGAACTACAGATGTCTCCATGTTGGCCCTATATTGGCAGTGGTGATTTATGAAAAATAGAAAGTTACATAATGTGATAAAAAATAACACATCATAAACATAAACCTATGGTAGGCCGTATTGAAAATTAAAAATTATGGTTTAAATTATTAAAATAAAAGGTAGAGGAAAAAGTGATGTTTGCTTAATTGATCATACATTTACTTTATAACACTTAGTGATTAAAGCTATGAAATGCTTAAGATACTCATTTTAGTTCATAATTGGTTTTAGGTATAAGTTGGAAGCACAAGAACTAAAATGAGTTAAAAGCACATTGCTGGAGCCATCCTTTTGATGTTCAAACTATTTTTCTTTTTGGAACAATAAGGAGATGGATTAGGGTGAAGATGGGATGAGAAAATGTAAGAAAATGAAGAATTCAACATGATCTGCAAGATACATAGCCGTGTATCCACTTTTATAGCCATGTATAATTTCGAATGTGGCAATTTTGGTGATGCAAAGTTGGATGCATGACTCAGAAACCTAAGTTTTGCTATAAATAGACATTTGAATATCCAAACATAACATGAATCTTTTTGGAATATGAAAGGAGGCAGAGCACTCACTTCTTTGAGATCAATGGAGGGCTAGTCTTCTTCCTTCTAGTTTAAAGGTGAAATCGAAGCCGAAGATTGCATTTGAGCGTCTCTTCATTGTGTATTGTTGACTCTTTCTCTTTAAAGATTGTTTATGTGATTCTTTGCTTATTGATTTGGGTATTTGTGTAATAATGATATGAATGCTTTTCTTAGATTGTTTTTATATAAACCCTTTGCCAGAATCTTGAATACAATACGTAATAGTTATGTTTTCGATTTAATTATGGTAAACTAATGGTGTTGAATCATTAAGGATAACATAACAGAAGTTAAATGACCCGAACTTGTATTGTTGTTTCCTAGATTAATCTATTTTCCTAGTTCATAATGCGGATGTCATATTAAATGTAGAGAGCTTATTCTAAGTTGTTCGATAGCTAGGTTTAGTTAAAGAGCTTATTTTGATTAAATGAGACCAAAGGAAAAACTGAGGTTAACAGAGCTTATTATTAACTTACGATTAATAGTTTCTAAGAGAGGTGTAAAAACGACAAAACAATGAAGTATGTTTATTTGTGTATAGGTTGAGATTAAACTGAGAACCGAATTCTAAATGCATTCATCAATTTTATCAATCTTCAACTGTTTCATTTGATTTTCTTTCATTTATTCAATTTTACTTCATTTTCTTAATTGCATCCAACTAAACCCCCCTTTATGTCCTAAACATTAATTCTTTTCATTACAAAAGCTACATGTACATTCCTTGTGGATACGATCCATACTCACCACTGCTATAAAATTTAACGTGTAGAGTTAGGTTTTATTTTCGAGTATGTTCGACACGCATAAAAAAAAAGGGAGGTTTTGTCCATACAAGAGTTTGAAAGCATAAAAGAGTCATTTAAAAGGCAATTACAAGAGTGAAAGATCAAGGAAAAAGTCAATCTTGGAAGAGGAACAAGGAATCCAATTAGATTTACCAAGAATTCAAGATTTAAGATTCAATATTCATAATGATGACTTCTTTTTTTAATGTTCTTTCTTTTTTTATGTTGTTATTTCTTATTTTTTTACGAACTAGTTGGGATATAGCTTTAGGTAAGATGGAATTAATATTAATCTTTTAATCAAATGAATTATCTAGATTTCTTAAGATTTATCCAAGTTCTTATAATTGACTAAATTGGAGGAACCAAAGTTGAATTTTTGATTATTTGATATATACATTGATATTGAGAGATGATATATATGGTTAGATTATAATATGAGTTATGAGGTTAGGTGAGTTACTTGAGAGAGGAATGCATAATCTTTTAAGTTAAGGTAAAACCTATCACGAGAGTTTATAAATTAGATTAATGTATTCTTAGGTTGTCTTGATTAGAAAGAGATTTCAATTGATTCAATCTAAGATTAATGGTTTTCTTACTCGAGAGAGAGATCAAAATCTAAATTAAGAATTCTTACTGGTCTAAGAAATTAAAATTGTTCATTAAATCATGGTAGAGTTAAAACATAGTAAAGTCATAGGAGATATCTTACCTAAATCTAGCTTATTCATTGATTACTTTCTTCTTTATTATTGTTTTTTTTGGTATTATGAATTGTTTATTATTTTGCTTTTCATCATATTTTAATTGTTAGTCTAAATAATTAAATTTGTGAATAATTACTAATTAACTAGTGGTCCTCATCAGATTGACCCGTACTTACCCGTACTAATTATAACTACATTATGAACTTGCAATATAAACATACACATCAAAATAACAAGAAGTTTTTGTGACAAATAATTATCATTATTTTGACATTCTTTTCAATTTTATTAAGTATATTTTTTCTTTACATATGAGGTGTTTGATTAATTTTCTTTATGAAAATTTTTAATTAAAGTTACCCAAACTAGTCCTATTTTGGGTTTTTTAGGCTTAACATAAAGGATCATCTAAAAAATTATTTCTTCATAAGTATCATATATCAAAACGATTCTTGAACGATTTCGTATATGAGATAACAATCCATTCGATAGGCTCATTATTAAAGGTGAACCAAATTAATATGTAATGTCTTTAGACCTAGCAAGAAGAGGAAAATATAAAGAAAGTTTTTTTAGTGTAGTCTGTAGTCTTACATACATTATCTGATATACGCGACTAAGAATATATTTATTGTTAGGATGGTAAGTGTTAGACCCTTAAATCCAAATTATAAAATTGTGCAAGTTTTGGTGAGCCTTAGCTAATGTTTGGTGTTAGGGTTAACATAAATATAGAATATTGATGATGGAGTAAGGCAAATACTTGCGAGTAAGAAATGGGTATTATTGATGAAAACTCGATAATAGGTAAGTGGAAACATGTATTAGTGAGCATTGGCAAAGTATTTGATAAGAAGTAAGATTCAGATGTAGACCAAAGATTAAAGGCACAACTAAGTCGTGCTAAGTCCAAAGGTGTATAAAGATAACTTCGATGAGGAGGTTAATAGGTATGTAAACCTACAAGGTTTATTATATGTTTACTTATATTTTTTTGCTAGCTTAAATCATAAAGTAATATGACTATTCCAAGAATGTGCTTAGATGTACCACGCACAAAGATGACTCAAAATGGCTAAACCAAAAGCTCATAAAAGAACTTATCTTTAAAAGGAAATTTTATGGCCACATATGATAAAAATATGAAAGTTATGGGCTAAGAAAGTGAAAGCGTTATCTTACAAAATGGGATCACTTCTTCAAGTAGTGGGAAATTGGTCAAATGATGTGGCAATAGGATTGGACATATGCTAAACATATTCTTCATGAGATAAATTGGATTTAGTGGCCTAAAGTGGATAATTACCTATTAACTTAATAGAGTTAGTGGCATAAAGTGGATAACTACCCATTAACTTGTTAGGTTAGTAAAGAAAGTGGATAGTTTAGCTTAGTTGGGCTCTAGAAAGATCTTGAGCGATTGTATTATGGAGTGCTTTAAGTTAAAAATAACTCAAGTATTTTTTTTTTGTTTCTTTATGAATAGATTAATAAAATGTTAGCTTTATCATATCTCTCTTTTTGTTTTATTTGGTTAATTTGTGCTAAAAAGTTAGGTGATGAGAGTGTGAGTGAAAAACCTAAACACAAAAGGAGTGTGGCATTTATCAAAGATCACGAAGGAAGTTTAGTTAGGCTTTATTCAACTTAAGCTTGATTATCGCACAAGGACTTTAGCACTTTTATCCAATTTTGCTATGTTGGAAAAAAAATTCCCTTTGACAATTGGTATTGGAGCTTTGTTATTGAGCAATGACTGGTGGAAGAAATTTTGTAGAAAAAGTTTCTAAAATAAAAACAAGTATTGGTCCTTTAGCGTTATGGATATTGTTCCTTTCATAAAACATTTTGAAGCCTAGGTAATAGAAATATAACACTTTAGGAATAATGGAAAGTTTATCAAGAGATTACTATAAGTTATTAATGTTCAAACATGCTATGTCTAGGCATGAACTAGAAGTCCAATTAAAGAGCACTTTAGTGAAGGTGCGAGAGTCACAAGTTTTTTATGGCAAGTAAAGTGCCAAAGAGTTAAAAAATTTCTTGAGGGATAAAGAGCATTACTATATCATGGAAAAGGTATCTAACTCAAAAAAGTTGTCGATCATGAAAATATATATTGTGGATGATGTAAAGTTGTGGTGGAGAATGTGAACCTCAATGATATCAATGTAAGTAGACCTCCCATTGACACTTAGGAGAAAATAAAGAAGCCAATGGACCTATTACTCCCTAGCAACACTTCATGGTTTATAAGGAAACCTTTTAGTTAAATCAAGATGATTTGGTAAAGAATTATGTGAGGAAATTCACCCATTTGATGATGGACATGCAAAATATATTAAAAGATGACAAGCTATTCAACTTCATAAGCAACTTGCTAGGTTGGGCACAAGTTAAGCTTCAAAGGCAAAGCATGAAGGATCTTCCTTATGCTATTATTGATGCAAATGCCTTAGTAAGTATCCAAATACCATTACCCATTCGAACTAATGAAGAGAATACAAAGAATGGTGGAATTTAAAATGTCTCGTATAAAGGCAGTGAGAAGGTATATGAAATTTCTCATTATAATTCGAAGAAACAATCAAAATGATAGATTTCTTATTTCATTTATGAAGGGATATACTTTGCTTAAGAATGTCTAAAATAAAAGTTAAATGAGGAGGAAATGAATTATATGATTGTGAAGGATCAAAAAAAGGGAAGTGAGGACTCGATGGAATTCTACCTCAATAATTATGCTATGTTGGGCGCAATGAGCCTTGTTGATATGCATTAGTGAATATTGACAAAAATCTTCAATAAGAAGCAAAATTATAATGCAAGGGCAAATATGAAAGATGTAACTAAGTTGCACTAACTTAGAAGATGCATAAAGGTACTTAACTTTGATAAGGAAGTCATCAAGTATATAATCCTTTGCGGTTTATTATATGATGACTCAGATTGTTGCTAATTTTGGTCATAAAGGAATGTGACTACACCGTGATTTTGTTTGGATAGATCATGTATAAAGATGGTTCAAGAGGCCAAAGCAAAGGCTTATCATTGTACTTGTCTTTAAGAGGCAATAATGTGATGAAACATGATAAGAACATGAAAATAATGGGTTAAGAAATTGAGAGCAGTTCTTCAAGTAGTAGGAAAGTGGTTGAATGATATGGAAATGGGAGTGTGCAACTTCCAAATATAATTCATTTGTGTTAAAGTTGATTTCGCATCCTAAAGTGAATAAACAAAAACTAACTTGGTAGAGTTAGTGGAAGACGTTATAACTTCCAACTAATTTGGTAGGTTAGTACAGAAAGTAGGTAGTTCAACTTACTTGGTTTCTTATATATTGTAAGTTTATATAAAGGCATCCTTTGTAGATTATTTATGTAATATTGTAGAATCAATCATGTAGAAGAGATTTAAAAGATTTAAGAGAAAGTTCTTATTGAGAACTTTGAGTAGGAAGATCTTGGGTGGTTGTATTATAAAGTGCTTTAAGTTAAAAGTAACTCAAGTCCTTGTATTGTTTTTTATGAATTGATCAATAAACAATTATATTTGTCATGTCTCTCTTTTTCATTTCCTTTTGTTTATTTGTATTAAACATTTATATCATAAGGGTGTGAGTGAAAGACTTGACAAGAATAGAGTGAGATGTTTGAAAACAAATATACTTATTGGTTGGTGATTACAAAGGAATGTTAAGTTAAGCTTTAGCCTACACTTAAGCTTGACTATTACACAAGGACTTGGACACTTTTACTGAATTCCACAATACTAAAAAAATTTCCTATGACATTAAGTATATATCAATCAAATCCCTACCAAGCACATTAGAAAGTGATAAAAAGAATATTAAAATCTATATGGAGAGGATCTCATATTACACATTTTGTCATTAAGGAAATGATTTACATGGTGAAGGATATACTAACTCTAATTTGGTAGGAGATATGAAAGAAAGGAAATCTACATTTCGGATTGACTTCCTATTAAATATATATCAAGTACAATTATGTCAAAAACATAGTAGCTTAAAAAATAAAAATAAAAATAAAAATTGACTATATTCATATAAGATAAATGACTATGGATCTTACAAAAAGTTAATTCATAGGGATGTATTTGTTATATATGTTAGGTTATAAGGACCTTATAGGTTTTAAAATATGTTTTTAATTTTATTTGAACATGCGTAAACCTTTCTATTAATGATAATATTTCGTTTGAAATATCCATTAAGTGTTTGATCCAACAAATATTTGTAATTTTATTTAAAAATTTGGATCTTAAAATATGAAAATGCTTAATTTTAAGCTGAAAGTTCATTTTTAGAATGAATATTTAGATGAGTAGTGAAATTTCAATTATAAATAGAAGAAGTATATAGGATAGATATAAGATACCTTCTCATTTATATAATTGTCTTCACTACTTAATAAGTAATGAAGATAAGATAAAATTAAAACATTAACGAGAGGTTAAGATATAAAACATAAATATTAATATGGTAATGTCACAAGCTAAAGAATGACGTGTTCACCTTATCCATTTTAAAATTCATATGTAAATTTTAAAAAGGTGAATTAAATAAGTAAACAATTGAATTCTAGTTAGACATTAAGTTTTTTGAATTATCATATTACAACATCTGAGGAAAAAAATACACTTTAATGAAACTATAACTCACAAATCCTATTATATGTGCATAAGTCAACCAATAAGAAAAATATAAGTCATAATCTTATCTTATATTGTGCAAGGATCCTTAAAGTTATGCAAGCTTCAATAAAAATGCCCTTAATATTGAGTTCTAATTCCAAATATTTGATTTAATGTTGAATATCTTAAAATGTTTCTAAGGTACCATGAATGTAGTCTAATGAGGCATTAGATAAAAGCAAGCTAATTTGACTTAAACGATTGAGAAACAAGAAAGATCATTATAGATATGAGTTCATATCAAAATGTATTTAAGAAGGCCACCTTTCTCTGTGATAGGCATTAAGAATAAAAATATTTATATAATAAGATTGAGATGATGATTAATATGACAAATGATATAAGATATGCATATTATGTTGTTCTAGAATTTATTTCATTGAGAGGTTATGCACTCATAATTGATATATAGAATTAGAATTATAAAAATATGTTTTTCAAATGGATAATTTTTGAAGTATAGAAGTTAGAAACATAAATTTTATTCACCCATATGATGCGTGAGTTAGAGATGTCAAGATGTAACAAGGACACATTGTAGGTGAAATCATAGGATTTAATTTTAAATAAAGTTGTAATTCCATTAAATTAGAAACTTTAATATATAATTTTTAAAGATTTTTTTATGACTAATAGTGGAAGTAAACTAGTAGTGAAAGTAAGCAAGTGGTTAGGAGAGAATGAGATACCGTTATATGATTAATAATATTAATTATATAATCTATCCATATAAATAACCAAGACATAAATGAATAACCTATAAGGAAACGTAGTTTTAATATGTAGTTCTAAAGGAATTTGACGATTATTTCTATATAAATACTTTATAGTGATACTTGCTAAAATAATCCCCAAGTAATGTTGTATTATAGCTTATTTATGTTTATATGAAAGTCATTTTTTTTCTTACATGAATACTTCCCTTCCTTTATTCTTTCTGTTTAGGTCCCATTCCACTAATTAAAATATTAGTATCTTGATCATGATCTACTTTTTTTTTATTCTTTTCATGTTCATAAAAGGAATAAAGTATACTATTTTTTAAATTAGGCTTGATAGATTTATCAATTATCACATGCCTGCTCACTTGAATTTTCCTTATTGTTATTTTAAAACTTCTAAGTAAATTTTAGTTATGTGTTTATAGCCGAAAAGTACTTTAAATTCATTTTTGTTGGTTGACTTCTTTCTTTAACCATAAAAAATTATATTTGTAACTAGTAAAACTACCCACAACGTTAATGCTTAATAATATATGGTAGACGTCAAACTATAAAAAGTCTTTAATATTTCCTTTTCTGCCATTATAGTGTTTTTTCATCTTTATAATGTTTCTTATTTTTCACTTTTTCACTCTATTATGTTAAAGAGTGCATGAAATTGTTAGTTAGCATTTAATTCTTCCTTTAAAACAAAACTAATTAAATTCCTTAAAAATATTTTATTATTTAACTTAAATTGTTTGAGTGATAGGTTTGTTTCATTTTCAATTTTCACTTTCAACTCTTGAAATCTTTAATTTCTAACTTAAGAAATTAATTCAATTATATCTACTATAATCATCAACGAACGAACAGTATAAAAAACATGCTTCTATTTAGTGAAATCTCACTCATGGGTCTATAAATATCTAAATGAAATAGGTTCAACCTATCTTAGCCATCCGAGAAATTTCTCCACAGTAAAATCTGGCATGCTTTTGAAGTAATGATTAGAAAAGACATAACTGCTTCAGAAGGACTTATTGGACGCGACATATTGGACTTATTAGAAAACACGTGACAACTGACTTATTGGAAGCGACTTTGAAACATTATCATGAGATGTTTGGTCCATAATTTTGTTGCAAAGCATTGGTTT
>JAOQMM010141735.1:0-13157 GCA_027563515.1 Erythroxylum platyclados | reverse complement strand
CCATGTCTGTGTTCCCATTAGCCATCCCTACTAGAAGATAGTATTTTTGATAGTACTTATACCCTTGATGTCCCTAGTCGTCCAGTAGAGTTAGTATCACTCCCTGGTTCTCCATCAGAGTCAGTTCCTTCATCAAATCATAGTCCATCATCAATTCCTATTTCTGCATAATCTAATCCGAATCCAGCCCAGGTTTTTGAAACTATATCTTCTCAAGTTCTAGATCAGGTTATTCATAATGCGCTGAGATTTTCACAGGTATATACTAGGAGGATGGTTTCGCCTGCAACAAGTTCAAGAATCCAACTCGATCCTTGACAAGAACCCCACGGTAAGATTAGATCCAACCCTAAGCACACAGTCAGTAGAACCACTTAGTGATAACATGCAACTTCCTATAGCTATCAGAAAAGTTAGTAAATAATGCACCAAAAGATCCATGTACCCATTATCTCACTATGTGTCACTTAAACATCTGTCACCAAACTATAGAAAATTCATTACCAGCCTCACCACCATTTTTATCCTTACCACTATATCTAAGACATTGTTAAAAATAAAATGGAGAAATGCCATAAAAGAGGAGATGGTTGCTCTAGAAAAGAATCAAACATAGGAGATTATGGATAGACCAAAAGGGAAGAACATAGTCGGTTACAAGTGGATTTTTACACCTAAGTATAAGGTTGATGGATCACTTAAGAGATATAAAACAAGGTTGGTGGCTAAAGGATATACTCAAACTTATGGGGTAGACTATCATGAGACATTTGCACCTTTAGCAAAAATGAACACTGTTAGGATTCTGCTATCCCCAGCAACACATTTTGATTGGCAACTTTTACAATAAGATGCAAAGAATGCATTTCTTCATGAAGACTTAAATGACAAAATTTACCTGGATGTCCCTCAAGGATTTGAAAAAGAAATGGGGGATAAAGTTAGCAATTTGAAGAAGGCCCTTTATGGACTAAAACAATCACCAAGAGCATGGTTTGAAAGGTTTACCAAAGTTATGAAAACATCTGGATACCAACAGAGTCAAGGTGATCATACTCTTCTCATAAAGCGCTCATTTACTGGGGGAGTGACAACACTTCTTGTGTATGTCAATGATATCACTGTCACTGGGAATGATGCAAAGGAAAAACTAGAACTGAATCAACAACTAGTCAAGGAATCTAAGATAAAAGAGCTAAGTACTTTCTAGGTGTTAAGGTGGTATACTCCAAAAAGGGGATTTTCATATCCCAACAAAAATATGTGGTTGATTTATTAAAGGAGACAGGGAAAAATGGATATAAGTCGATATTTACACTAATAGAAGCTAATCAAAAACTAGAAGAAGCAAAAAAGAACCTCTTGTGGATAGAAAAATGTACCAGAGGCTTGTAGGGAGGCTCATCTACCTTGCACATACTCGACCAAACATAGCATACTCTGTAAGTGTAATTAGTTAGTTCATGTTGATAAAGCAAACATATGCAAGAGGAGGTAAATTATGTGTGACTTGAAAATTTTTGCAAGTTACTGTCAATTCGTATAAACAATAGGGGCCTGTTAAAATTTAAAACGAAAGGAGCCTTTTAAAATTTAAAATGAAAGGAGTTTATTAAAATTTAAAACGATAGGAGCCTGTTAAAATTTTAAACGAAAGGAGCTTCTTGCAAATTGAAAACAACTGTAACTAAAACGTGAAAATTTAAAAGTTAAGGAAAGAGAAAGAATGACACGCCCAATTTATACTGATTCGACTTATAACAAAGTCTACGTCTAGCCCCAAAATGTCCAACTTGAGTCTTTCACTAATAAATCTCCAAATAGTAATTTAACGAGCCTCTCCAAGCTCACAAGTACATATTTTTTAAGGTTCTTCAACCTTCCATAGTAGTAGTATTTAACAAGCCTCTACAAGCTCTCAACAAATTAAAGTAGGGTTCATTCAATATGAGCTTCAATGAATATTAATCTCTCTCTAGATAGATTTTTTTCACTTTCAAAAACTCAGAGGGTATAAGTGTAACTTTTTGAGAATAGTACTGATGCTACTGATGTATTTCTAAAAATCTAATATATTATCGAACGCAGTAGCTCTTCCTTAAATAGAAATTCCCTTCAACTAGTCGTTGCTTCAACTTTAATATCGACTAACTTACTGAATTGACTTTGATTCTGTTAAAATGTCTTTCTCACTATCTTTGATAAAATCTTCACGTATCTGGTTGTTTGAATAATCCTTTGACTATGTTTTCGAAGCCACTATCGAATTGGTTGAAAAGAAGGATCCTTTGTCCATATAAAAACGATAGGAGCTTATCCATTCTAGATTTGTCGGCATTGTTTCTTACTATCAGAGTGAGTTTGTAAGATTGATCCATGTAAAATAGGAAACATTTTTCTTTTTATTTAAAGAGATAACTAAGTTATATAACCTTTTGTACATCGTTATCTTTCAAAATAAATAACATAATCTAATTAATTTGAATTTTGAAACGTAACTAAATATTTATTGATTGTTATCATCAAAATCATTAATTAAAAAGCCTTGAGCTAACAATCTCTCCCTTTTTAATGATGACAAACAATAACAAATATATTTTAAAAAATTCAAATAATTGAAAAAGATTTCGAAAAAATACCTGTGATCTTTGTCTGTCCTTATTCATAGTCATGATTAGAAGGAGCCTTTCTTATTACCTCTAAGTAAGGAGCCTATCATTTGTTGAAAGATAACTTAGATGAATATCAAGTATCTATCACAGACAAAATATATCACATATTTCAAAACACAAGAGTATTTCAACAGTTAGCAAAATATATTATTTCAACATATTTCAACATTTCAATCAGCATAGACAAGTTCATCAACCGATCAACAAATTCAACATTTCAAAATTATCAAAGCAAAAAGTTAGCAATATCAAAGCAAAAATATAACTCCTTCTACTTTCCCCCTTTATCATTACCTAAAAGAAGGGGAAACAATCGAGGACAATATCCATAAAGCAAGAAGAGTCAAAATAGGACAAATATGCAAGTGTAAAATCATGAACATGCATAAACCAAAAAACAGTAGTCATAACATCACAAAAAAAATCATTAGCAGAAAACTTTAAGAAGAGTATGTGTTTTATCCAAAATATCCTTTGAGGGACTCAATAAGGGTTCTTAGTAAAAGCTGCATATCATTAAGTTGATTTTGCATTCTATTCATCTAGCCACTCATTTGATCTCGAAGTAATCGAATCTCCCTCAGTTGTTATTGAATAACTAGACTGTTGGCATTTTGAGGATTAACAAAAGCCTATTGCTCTAGAGCAAAACCCAAGACATCTACTAACTTTTCAGTCTTCTTCTCTACCCACACGTTGTCTTTCAGCTTATACCCAAATTGGAATGGAATTGATGAATAATACTTACCAGGCTCGTACCATTCCAAATTATCAAAAGACACATCATAATAAGCAAATATCTTGGTTAGTAGCATCCCATGAGGTAAACATCCTATTCTTGTGACTCCCCTTATCCAACATAAATCATATGATCATTGAGGGGAGTTTCATCTGATTACCTTTCAACAAATTATACACAACGTATGTGTCTAGTAGATTAAATCATTTGACTGAGTTGCTTTGTGGGATTGAGGTGGCAGAAATCGAAGCAAGGCATTTTTGAAGAAGATCCAACTGTCTGCACTAGGTTTTGCCATCTTGGGTCTTTTCAGCATTAAGGTAGATGGATTGAACAACTTCTCCCAAATCCAGATCAGCCACATCCCTCTTATGACATGGAAAGTTAGTTCGTCTAATTGGAGCTATGTCCAGCAAATTTCCTAATATTTCTTTAGTCAAAAAAATCTCACATTTGCTCACCCATGAGACAATTGCCAACTTGTCGTCGATAATTTTTTTCTCATATGCATATTAAATGATTGTACCAATTCATCACATACAGTCTTATGAAAGTTTAAGAAATTGTGCCAGCCAACAGACAAAAGATAGAAAAAATAGGAATACCTATGTCATCAAACAACATAGGAGGCATAATTTGCCCAATAACCACCTTTCTTTTCTTATAGCACATTTTGTATCTTGCTTCAGCTTCCATCGATTGAAACATTTTTGGTGGTGTTGAAGATTCTCCTTTCTTTTGTGTAGAAATTTTCCTTTTCTTTGATCTTTTGCCCCTAGGAATATCTTCAAAGAGAGATGCTTTCCTAGTTATAAGCTCTTCTTCAGTTTCTTCAAGCATCAGCTCCTTGCCTTTTGTTATTTATTCTCTCTTCCTTTTTAACGACACTTCTTCTTTCCTCGGTTCTTCTTCAGGGTTTGTTTGTTTTTCAACCGCAGGCGTTTTCTCAACCTGCATTATTAAGCGATTGCCTCTAGTTCGTGGTCTTCTAACTAGGCGAACCAATTCTTTATCAAAATCATGATCAACAATGATCCAATATTCTTCAGATACATTTGGACCCGTGGGATTAGGTCGAGAAGTAGAGGATGGTTGAGGTGCAGAGATTTCAGGAGTAGATGTAGGCATGTGCTTTGGTGGTAGTGACAATAAAGGTGAAGGGGTAAATAACGGAGAGAAAGGTCTTGAGACAGGAGAAGGAGAGAGGAATCTTACCTTTCTCGTCAGCTCCCCCTTACCAGAGACTCTCCTTACAAGAGCATGCTCTTCTTCACTGGAAGATTCTTTTTCTTCTTCTTCTTTTTCTTCATCATCGTCTTCTTCTTCTTCTTCTTCTTCTTCTTCTTCTCTTTCTTCTTCTTCTTTTTCTTCTGACGAGATAGGGTTTGTGTCGTCGGGACTTTCTTCATCAGACTTACAATCATAACACCCTTTGGTATTTGATTTATGGTGTTCTGTGGATGAATCTAAAGCTAATTCTTCTAGAGGCGATGATGAAGGAATATTCTTCTTCTTCCTCCAATATGTATGTAAGAGTGTCTTTGTGGATTCTTCTAAAAATTGGGGATTTTTTGTGGAAGAAGCAACAATGGGTTCATAATAGGTTTGTGGAATTTCTGGTGTAAATGACCTTGAAGGTTCAGAAACAAGAGCTTCAAAAGCTTGTTCATGGCATAGGGTTTTACCATGGCTAGTAGTGGGTGTCAAAGATTTCTTTTGACAACCATTGTCAAAAGGATGTTGGTAATTACTGAAGAGATTTGATAAAGAAGAAGTTTAATTGCAATAAGATAGAATGAGCTTCAAAGGATAGCAAAGATAGGAAGTAGTAAAGAACCGTTTCAAGGTACGCTGAACGGTTTATAAGAGTGGGTTTCATATGAAGATGAAAGAAAGCACACATTCCTAGGAGTATGATAGTTTTCGTATCTTCTGTCAAAAATGAAACGACATCATTTTAGTGACTGCGATCTCTAAATAAAGTTACTCTTCCCCTTTAAATTTATAGGAGAATTCTAAGTAAGCACATTCAAAGGAGCCTTCTAAGTAAACACATTCAAAGGAGCCTTCTAATATCTACAAAAGTAGCATAAAATCTTCAAATAGAGTTAAATGTCTGATAATCTGCACATACTAAGCTTTTTTTTTAACAAACAAAATTTATATTCTGAGAGTGGTTTAGTAAAGATGTTAGCTACTTGATTTTTAGTATTAACATGCAATAATTCAATAGTTCCTTCTAAGACATGATCTTTAAGAAAATGATGTTTAACTATTATATGCTTAGTCCTAGAATGATGCGCTGGATTTTTAGATAAATTAATTGCACTTGTGCTGTCACATAATATAGGAATATGACTAAAGTTTAGAGAAAAATTCTGGAGTTGATGTTTCATCCACAAAATCTGAGCACAACAGCTAGCATCTACTATATATTCTACTTCAGTTGTGGAAAGTGTTGTTTAATTTTGTTTCTTGCAGGACCAAGAGACTAAACATCCACTAAGGAATTGATAATAGCCACTTGTGCTTTTCCTGACAACTATATCACCTGTATAATTTGCATCATAGTAGCCAACCATGTTAAATGTATCTATTTTTGGATACCATAGTCCAAAGTCCATGGTTTCAAAAAGATAACGAAAAATCCTCTTGACTGTTTGAAGGTGACTATCTTTAGGATTTGACTGAAAACGTGCACAAAGGCATGCATTAAGCATAATATCTAGTCTTAAACTTGTGAGATATAGGAGTGAACCAATCATTCCCCTGTATTTTAATTCATCAGTAGCTTTGCCATCTTCATCCTTATCGAGCTTGGTTCCAGTATACATTGGAGTTTCTATAGATTTGACATTTTTAAAATGATATTTCTTGATAAGTTTCTTTGTATACTTGTCTTGACTAATGAAAATTTCTTTTTCTGATTGTTGTAATCCAAGGAAGAAGGATAGTTCACCCATCATGCTCATTTCAAACTCCCCCTGCATTAAAGCTGAGAATTTTTCACAGAAATATGGATTAGTGGCACTAAATATTATGTCATCGACATATGTTTGAACTATAAGTAAATCATTTTTTCTTGATAAATAAGGTTTTATCTACCTTTCCTCTTTCAAATTTATTTTCAAGAAAGAAGTTACTTAACCTGTCATACCATGCTCAAGGGGCTTGCTTTAGACCATACAAAGCTTTTGTTAATTTCACCACATAATTTGGATGGTCTATGTCCTCAAAACCTAGAGGTTGCTTAACAAACACTTCTTCGTTAATATATCCATTTAAAAAAGCACTTTAGACATCCATTTGGAATAATTTAAATTTTCTATAACATGTAAAAGCAAGTAAAATTTTGATAGACTCCAATCTAGCAACAAGAGCATAAGTCTTATGAAAATCAATACATTCTCGTTGGTTATAGCCTTGAGCCATAAGTCTAGCTTTATTTATTACCACCTTACCATTTACGTCAAGTTTGTTTCGAAATACCCAACGAGTTCTAATAACTGACTTGTTTTGTGGATGAGGTACCAGATCCCAAACTTGGTTCCTTTCAAACTGGTTTAGTTTATCTTTCAAAGCTGAAATTTAGTTTTCATCAGCAAATACCTCTTTAATAGTTTTTGGTTCTAGTTGTGAAACAAAAGCAATATAATTATTTTTGAAAGATGATCTTGTTCTTAGGCCTTCTGAAGAGTCTCCGAAAATATACTGAATTGTATCAAGACCTCTCCATTCTCTTAGTGTTTTTCTGCTATGAGTATATGTGTCCTTTGAAGTATAGGAGTCTGTTGAGTTGTACTTGGAGAAGGATCCTTTTCTGTCCTTGCTTCAGAACGACTTTCTTGATTTTTGAATCTGAAGGCGCTATTGATACAGTTTGAGTTTGTGGTGTATCTTTAAGGACCAAAGGATGCTCTTCGTCATCTGAATCAGCAGTTGTTGTTGAGGGTAGTGATTCATCAAATACTACATTTATTGATTCTTCTATCCTTTTAGTCCTTTTGTTGTAGACTATAAATCCTTTATTAATAGTACTATATCCCAAAAATATAGCTTTATCAAACCATGCATCAAATTTGTCTAGGTTGTCCTTATCATTATTCAACACAAAACACTCGCAGCCAAAAGCTCAAAAATAGGCAACATTTGGCTTTCTTTCTTTTCACAGCCTATATGAGGTCTTTTTGAGAATGTTCAGAATGTAACAGGCCGTAGACACAGCTTCTGCTTAGTAGCCATGATATAGATCACTTTCACACAGCATGGTCCTCGCTATATCAGCAAGGGTCATGTTCTTTCTCTGAACAACTCAATTCTATTAAAGAGTCCTTGGACATGAGAAATTATGAGTAATACCATTATAATCACAGAAATTTTTAAATTTTCTGTTATCAAATTCTCCTCCATGATCACTCTGAATTGAAGTAATGTAGTATCCTTTTTCAATTTGAATTTTTCTGCAAAACTTCTCAAAGACTTCAAAAGTACCATCCTTATTTGCTAGGAAATAAACTCATGTAAATTTAGAATAATCATCTATTATAACAAAACCATAATGTTTACCACCAAAACTTTGAGTTCTAGTAAGACCAAATAAATCCATATGTATAAGCTCAAGTGGTTGATTGGTAGATATAACATTCTTTGGTGGAAAGCTACTTTTAATTTGTTTTTCTTTTAAGCATGTTTTACAAACTTGATTATTCTCAAAGTTTAAATTTGGTAGACCTCTTACTAATTCATTCTTGGATAATTTTGATAAAATGTTCAAGCTAGCATATCCAACTTTTATATGCCAGATTAACCTTTTCTAAAGAAACAAAACACAACTTTTTTAGAACACATGTCTTCCAATTGAGCACAATATATATTCTGGTTTTTAGGACCAACAAACACAATGTTATCGTTATTATTATCAATTATTTTGCAATGAGATGCATAGAATGTGATTCTATATCCCTTATGACATTACTGACTTACACACAGTAGGTTATGTTTCAAACCATCAACATAGAAAACATTGTCAACAGAAGTAGCGTTTGAGGCACCAATTTTACAAATTCTAGTGACCTTTGCTTTGTTTTTGTCTACAAAGACAACATTACCTCCATCTTCCGTTTTAATATAGTTGAACTGTGATATTTTACCTATCATGTGTCTTGAACAACCACTCTCAACTATCCATTGATTTTCTCTTGTCACTTCTAAAGCATATCTGCAAAATTTATTCTCTCAATTTAGGTACCCAAACTTTTTTAAGTCCTTTCAGGTTAGTAATCTGACCTTTTAGTCTCCAAACATATATCTCAAATAATTTCTTCATTCTATGAATGTTACAATAGTAACTAATATGTCCATGTTTATCACAGTAGACGCATAAAATAGATGAATTAGAGTTACTATCTTTTTTGGCATGTAAGAGGTTCCTACTCTTTTAATTAAAGCTACTACTGGTTTTAATAAAGAAGTTCATGTACAGTTTAATATTATTATTTTCATCATATCCTATTCCTGCCTTATCAAAGACACCTTTACAATTACTAAGTAATGCATCAAGATTATTCTTTCCATCAACAAAATTAGCAAGATCCTTTTCTAAAGATATGATTTTCCCAGTAGATTTCTCTTTTTCAAGTTCAAATTCTACAACTTTTTCTTATAATTGTTTTACTTTTTCAGAACCATTCTCAAGCAATGCATTTTTTAACAGAGTCACTTTTTCTTTCAAAAATTCTTTTTCAGATACCTTTTGCTTATAATCATTTTCAAGAGATATATTCTTAGACAATACACTCTTATTCACTGATTCTAATGATTTAATTTTATTCTTCAAAGATGCATCATTGTTTTTAGACTTCTCAACCTCTTTGAAATACTGCATAGTTAACTTTTTATATTGAGCATACAGTTCATGATATGCATTCTGTAATTCATCAAATTCAATATTAGAGTCAGAACAATATACCTAATCTTCTCCTTAATCAGCCATAAGACAAACATTGCTTACTACTTTAGACTCTTCTTCATCAAAATTTTCAAAATCTTCATCAGACCAAGTTGCAGTCATGGCTTGCTTTCTAAGTCTTCTATTTTCAATTTTATCCTTTTGAAGAATAAAGGAACATTCTGGTTTGATGTGTCTAGGCTTCTTATAGTGATAATATATAATTTGAGTATTCTGTATATTGTTATTACTGCCACTGCCTTTTGATAGGAACCTATTGTTTCCAGTTTTCTCATTTCCTTATCTTTTCTTTATCAGCTTCTTTTTGTAAAAACATGAATATTTTCTAACCATAAAATTGAATTTATCACCTCCATCTATCTACAACTCAGTGTTGCTTTCATCACCATTGGATGGAGTTGATTCATCAGCAACTTTTAGAGTCATTCGTTTTCTGTAGGAGGATCTTTCATCTCGTCTAAGCTCTGTCTCATGGATTATCAAGTTTCCTCTTAGCCAATCAAGTGATACAGTGTCTAGATCCTTTGCAGTTTCTAAAGCTGTTACTTTGGGTCTCCATTCCTTTGATAGTGATCTTAGGGTCTTTGTTACTAGCTTATCATTGGGATATATCTTTCCTAAGTTCTTCAAGGTTGTGATGATGTTGTTGAATCTTCCAAAGAATTCATCTATGATTTCTCTATATTTCATGCTAATAGTTTCATATTGATGTACTAAAAGACTCATCGTATGTTTCTTTACCTCATCTGTTCCTTTAAAGGTAACTTGAAGTTTGTCCTACATTTCCTCTGTTGTAGAACAGTAGGATATCTTTTCATATTCTTCTAGAGAGAATGCACAAATCAGATGATGCCTTGCTTTAACATTCAGCTATGCATTTCTTCTATCAGCATCAGTCCATAATTCTACATCATCAATAACAGGAGATGTAACTCCTATTTTGATAGCTTGCCAAACTTCAATATCCATATATTGAAGATAAATTGTCATTCTTTCCTTCCAATAGGAATAGTAATTTTCATTAAAATAAGAGGGCTTTATAGCAGATTGTCCTTCAAGACTTCTTAAGATGTTTGTCATGATCTATCACGTGCTGCAAAACACAATAAATGTGAAATCTTACTCTGATACCAAATGACAAAGCAAACACACACAAGAAGGGGTGAATTATGTGTGACTTGAAAATTTTTGCAAATTACTATCAATTCGTATAAACAATAAAAGCCTATTAAAATTTAAAACGAAAGGAGCATGTTAATATTTAAAATGATAGGAGCCTGATAAAATTTTAAACGAAAGGGACCTCTTGCAAATTGAAAACAATTGTAACTAAAATGCGAAAATTTAAAAGTTAAAGAAATAAAAAGAATGACACAATCAATTTATATTGATTCGGCTTAATGAAGCCTACGTCCAGTCCCTCAAGTGTCCAACTTGACTTTTTCACTAATAAATCTCCAAGTAGTAATTTAACGAGCTTCTCTAAGCTCACAATTACATATTTTTCAAAGTTCTTCAACCGTCTACACTAGTAGTATTTAACAAGTCTCTACAAGCTCTTAATAAATGAAAGTAAGGTTTGCTCAATACGAGCTTCAATGAATATTGATCTCTCTCTAGATAGAGTGTTTTCACTTTCAAAAGCTTAGAGGGTATAGGTGTAACTTTTCGAGAATAAGTACTTATGCTATTGATGTATTTTTGAAAATCTGATATGTTATCGAACACAATAGCTCTTCCTTAGATAGAAATTCCCTTCAACTAGCCGTTGCTTCAACTTTAACATCGACTGATTGACTGAATAGGCTTTGATTATGTTAATTGATAGAATCTTCAAATATCTGGTTGTTTGAATAACCCTTTGACTGTATCTTTGAAGCCACTATCAAATTGGTAAACTAGCAGGATCCTTTGTCCATACAAAAACGATAGGAGCTTATCCCTTCCAAATTTGTCGGAACTATTTCTTACCATCAGAGTGAGTTTGTTAGATTGATCCTTGTAAAATAGGAAAACTTTTTTCTTTTTATTTAAAGAGATAACTAAGTTATATAACCTTTTGTACATCGTTATCTTTCAGAATAAATAAAATAATCCAATAAATTTGAATTTTGAAACGTAACTAAATATTTATTGATTGTTATCATCAAAATCATTAATTTAAAAGCCTTGAGCTAACATATGTATGATCCGAGGGATTCACATCTATAAGCCGTTGATAGTGTGTTACAGTATTTGAAAGGAAATCCAGGAAATGAAATCGTGTCCAAAAGACAAAAGGATCTTGCCCTTAAAGTCTACACCAATGCAGATTATGGAGGGTCTATAGTGGATAAACGATCAACTACTAGGAATTGTACGTTCCTTGGAGATAATCTTATAACCTAGAGGAGTAAAAAGCATAATATTGTAGCTAGATCATCTGCCGAATCAGAATTCACAGCAATTGCTCAAGGTTTGTGTGAGATGTCGTGACTAAAGATTATCCTAAACGACTTAAAAGAGTCAAGTAGGAAGGTCCTATGAAACTCTACTGTGATAACAAATCTGCTATCAACATTGCTCATAATCATATACAACATGATAAGACAAACTAATCATATTGAGATTGACAGGCATTTCATCAAAGAGAAGTTGGTGGAGGGACTAGTATGCCTATCTTATGTTCCAACAGGGAACTAACTCGCAGCCGTTCTTACCAAAGGATTGAACAACTCCAATTTTCATGATAATATTTTCAAGCTGAGAATGGAAGATATCTATTCCTCAATTTAAAAGGAGTGTTGAGACTGAATACTATTATTATTTGATAGACATTAGGAGTGTTAATGAAATTTTAGTTAAAATTCTCTCTCTCTATGTTAGATAGTTTCCTACTCTGTATCTAAGACTTATTATATATATTTTTTCATCTCAATCTTCTTCAACAGGTATCACTCATATTACATTTTTTAGGAGAAAATTATATCATTGTAAATATCTTACAACTTTAATTCAAAGATTAAAATGTGTACGTTAACATCAAAAACAAATCTTTCCCCGCATATTCAGGAAGACATCATGTTCTCAGCACGAGAACATGGTTCGTACATTCCATAAAGGAAAAAACACGACATATCCAAATAATAAACACAAAAGCAAGACAGGCAATGGAGTTCTAAAACATCCAAACCACCAACCAAACATGTAAAATATGATTCAATCCCCAAGTATACATTAACTGCTCACTATAGACACTTAGCACCAATGCAGTAGTATCCCGATAAAGAGAAATGCAATCACAGTAGAATTGATTCATCGATAAATTACAAACCCTTCTCTTCTGCTTTATCCACATCCGTCTGCAACTACACTTTCATACACATTCACATAGGAAAGCTACCAACCAGAACTTGAAATGAAGTTTTCTATAATGCCAAAGCAAAACTAAGAGATAAAGTCTCAATTTGATAAACAAGACGCAACAATAACAACGACGACGACGACGACGACAACAAGATTTATAACGACAAACACGATAAGCTATGTAGTAAAAGATTATACAGTAATGGGCATTTTGGGGTGAGAAAAAAAAAATAGTATGGTTTTATAGATTAGAAGACATTACCCAAGTCTTGCAATTAATATTATAGGGCTTAATTTGCTAGACAAGGATTGTTTATGGCCCCAAACGATAGGGACCATCACCCATGTAGTGGCCATCCATATAAAGAGCTGCATTTTGTGGGGATCCATTCCACACACAACAGCTCGATAGCCTGTGATCAGAAAATGGCTT
>JAOQMM010141635.1:0-13174 GCA_027563515.1 Erythroxylum platyclados | reverse complement strand
ATCTCCCCTTTCCATATGCCTTTTCATGAACTTTCTAGTCTTAGACATATGTTTCAATCCCATTAGACCATATGTCAAATCCTATTAGACCATATGTTACAATCTCATTGGACCATGTGTTACAATTCTATTGGACCATATGTTGTAATACTATTGGAACATGTGTTACAATTCTATTGGACCATGTTTTACAATTCTATTGGACCATGTGTTACAATTCTATTGGACACACATGCTTTAATCATATTGGTCCATGAGTTGACTTTAGGAAAATTGCATATTAGTCCTTATTCTTCCTTTAATTCCCACATTGGCCTATAAACTTATCAATTCATTTCATTCCCCTATGTCTTAAGTTTCTAATGGAATAAATTTTATGCAATTTGGTTAATTATTTCGAGAGTTATACCCCAAACACTATAGGCTGTTCGGAAATAGGGACAACAACCATAACTCAACTTCAAACTAGAATTCAAAACTCTTACAGGTAGAATCAAATTTTGGTTCCTTCATGAAATTCCTAGAACTATGTCTCTAGTTTAATCTCTAATTTGAATCATCTAATTTTTAGTTCTAAAGATCAAGATGTGGCCAAATTACAGAAGTCTATTTAGTGGAACCTATCCATCCAACGAGGTACACATCCCAAATCAACTAACTTCGGTCTTATCATGCAAAAGTAACACAAAACATATCCAATTTAACCAAAAACATCCCATTTGCTAATGGAATACTTCTTTTATCAATTCCCCTCACATCATACTCATAAATTCAAGCAAACATATCAAAAATTCCCATACATATTTCACGTCTACGTACGTATGTCCATGTCGATACGAACTCGTGTCTTTTACATTAAATACCATTATGTCTCTTACTACACTTAGATGCACTTAATTCATTCGTTATTTTCACTTCTTATTACACCGTAGACATGCTATAATACTTCCAGGGTATATGTTGTGGCGTTACAGAAGCTACTACGGCTAAACAGGCATAATCTATTCTAAAAATTTAATATCAAGGATCAACAGAGGTAATCACTATTAAATTGTAGTCTCTTAGACGTGATTTCAAAACATCTGAAGAGCAATGAAAATATTACGGATGAAAATCTTATGACAAAAGTTCTAAGAAGTTTAGTGGCTAACTTTGATCATATAGTAGCTGCTATTGAAGAATCCAAAGATTTTTCTACCTTTTCTTTTGATGAGCTAATAGGGTCTTTGTAAGCCTATGAAACCAAGATTAACAAGACTGTAGTGAGGAGAGGAAAGAGTGTTTCAGATCAAGGGGGAGCCAAAATGCTCAAAACAACGTACAAGAGGAAGAGGTAAAGGAAGCTTCTGAGGTCGAGGTCGAGGTCGAGGTCGAGGTCAAGGCTAGAACAACTCACTGCAGTGCTTTTATTGTAAAAGTATGGGCACTCAGAGAAGTTTTGATGGTCCAAGCCATCAAAAGCTAATTATGCTAAGGAGGATGCGAAACAAGATCACTTCTTGTTCATGGCCTATGCAAATACCAAAACGGTGGCAAATAAAATATGGTACATTAACAATAGGTGCTCTTGTCATATGACTAGGGACATATCCAAATTTAAAGAACTAAATGAATCAGTGAAATCTAAAGTTCGTCTCATTAATGACAAGCAACTTCAGATTGAAGGATGAGGAATAACAATAGTCATTGTAGGTATCCAAAAAGTTTATCAAGGACGTTCATTTTGCTCCATGCTAGGCTCATAACTTGGTAAGTGTAGGTCAATTGATTGAGTTTGGTTATTCAGTACTATTTGATAATGCTAAACGTGTGGTAAAGAGTAAAACCATAGGTGAAATTCTCGCTTGTGCTTATATGTCTTTAAATAGGATGTTTCCTCTTGATTTTTCTACAAATGCAGAAGCAACTTTGGTGAGCAAGTCCTTAGAACAAAGCGAACTATGGCATCTTAGATATGGTCACTTAAATATTCAAGGTTTACGGTTACTGAAAAATGAGCAGATGGTTACTGACCTGCCCTCCATCGTCCCATTAAAGAAGGTATATGTATTTGGAAAGCAAAACAAGAAAGCATTCCTAGTTGGAAAATCTAGACATGCCACTAAAGTATTAAGCTAAATCATGCCAATTTTTGTGGCCCTATGAGAGCTGAATCTTTGGCAGGAAGTAAGTATTTCCTGTTAATCATCGAGAACCATAATCGAATGAGTTAGGTCTATTTTTTGCAGCTCAAGATAGAGATGTTCGAATTCTTCAAAAAATTTAAAGCGATGGTGGAGAAACAAAGTGAAAAGAGCTTGAAGGTGCTTTAAACTGACAATGGAGGTGAGTTTCTTTCAAACGAATTTACGATTTTTTATGATGAACAAGGCTTCAAAAGAGAGCTCACAGTGCGATACACTCCTGAGGCAAATGGCACTGAGTGGAAGAACTATATTATGATTGAGATGGCTCGTTCAATGCTTAAACCGAAAGGTCTTCCTAATACTTTTTAGGCAGAAGGTATAGCTACAGCTATGTATCTTCTTAATATTTCTCCCCCAAAAGCTGTTTAGGACCAGTTATCATATAAAGTATGGAATAATAATAAACTTTTGGTAAGCCATTTACGTTTTTTGGTTGTATTTGTTATGGGTTTCGTGCAACTGAAATACATAAGTTGGAGGAAAAATCGATGAAATTCATCTTTGTGGCATATTGCGCTTAGTTTAATGCTTAGAAACTCTATGATCTTTTAAGTGGCAATTTTACAGTAAGTAGAAATGTGGTGTTTGATAAGCAAGTAAGCTTGAAATGGGAGGAAAATGCCATGGAACCAAATACTCTAATCGAAATAGAAGAAGAAGAAGAAGAAGGTGCGGTAGAAGAAGGTATGGCAGAAGAAGCTGTAGAAGTTATTGTTGGCGTTGGAGAGCCCACTTACTTAGGAGATCTTCATCATGAGCTTAGTAAGGGAACATACTTGTGTGCTTTGACACCACACTCTAACCCAAAACATTAAGGCATTAGGTTTATGGGTCCTTTCCACTTATATGCCCCTTAATAATTTCATCTCTTTTCAATGTAGCATTCCCACTCACACTTGAAATCCCAATAATCTCCCCCTCAAGTGTGAACTTCCACATTGGGCTTGGGCTCCCCCTTGAGCGAAAGCCTTTTTCTGTCTTTTTCTTAGTAGCTCGAGTATATGGCATCACCAAGAGCCCTCATACTCCACTGGTTTGGGCCCACCAGGAGTCTCCTTACTCTTCCACGTGGGGATGGTAACTACCGGATCCAACTACCGTCTCTATGCTCGAACCATTAACTCTGATACCACTGCAGTAATATAATTTAATACTGAGATGTCAAGTCAAAAGATAATAGAAAGGTAAAGTCAAAGCATTAGGAAACAAAGAGAGGCATGTGTAGCCTTGTTTCTCTTATAACCAAGTCAAGTCCACCTTTTCTCCACAAGCAAGAGAAAGGTAAAGTACGAGAGAGAGAGAAAGAGAGAGAAGACAAGTGAAAGCCAAAATTTATAGAGAGTTAGTGAGTGAAACATAATGAGGAAAAACACTTAGTGAAGCATCTTAGTTATGGCTGCAAACGACACAAATTCAAGTTCACAGCCTTTGATCCTAATTTTCAAAGGGTAAAATTATCATTTGTGGAGTTTAACCAGTAGTTGCAGGAAAATCGAAAGAATGATGCTAAGGCCCTGTTTTTCATTCAACAGGCTATGGATGATGAAATCTTCCCCATAATTGCAGTAGCAATCACTTTAAAGATAGCCTTGGAGACTCTAAAGCAAGAGTTTCTAAGTGACAAAAAGGTAATTTATATGAAATTACAAACTTTTCGCTGTAAATTTGAAACTTTGGCTATGGAAAAAAAAAAGAATTTGTGCAAGTATTCTTGTCAAGAGTATTTGAGGTTATGAATTTGATGAAGTCATATGGTGAAAATGTCACTAATGAAACTATAGTCAGTAAAGTGATGAGAAGTTTAACTCCAAAATTTGATCATGTGGTAACTGCTATTGAAGAATCTAAGGATTTATTTGTTTATTCTTTTAATGAATTGTTAAGTTCGTTGCTAGCTCATGAGGATATACTAGATAGGTCTGGTGAAAAGGTTGAAGAGAAGGCATTTCAGGTAAAAAGGGACTTTTCCTCTAAGGGGAAGATTGATAATTCAAGAGCTCACGGCAAAGGAGGTTTTTGTGGTTGTGGTAGCAGTCGTGGGAGAGGTCGAGGTCAATTTTCTGGTGAATGTTGCTATTGCAAGAAATATGGTCACAAGGAGGCTGATTGTTGGATTAAACAAAAAGATGAACAAAAGGCTCACTTCACAGAAAAGGTAGAAGTGAAGAGCAAGTTATTTATGGCCTATTCTTCAACTACTGATGTGTTGAACAATGTTTGGTTTATCAATAGTGGATGCTCCAATCACATGTCCAGTTCAAGGTCTCTGTTTCAAGATCTTGATGAGACGAAGAAAAGTGTATTCTGACTAGGTGAAAACAAGCAGATTCAAGTCGAAAACAGAGTTACGGTGGCCATTAACATTGTGTAAGGTAACATTAAATTGTTGCATGATGTGCAATTTGTGCCTAGTTTAGCTCACAACTTATTGAGTGTTGGACAATTGATGTTTAGTGGATATTTGCTTATGTTTGATGGTGATACATATGTTATTTATGATAAAAAATCTGGACAGACCATAGCTCTTGTTCATATAACTTAAAATCGAATGTTTCGTCTTGATATTTCAAATGATGTGAGTAGGGCCTTAGTTGTTAGCTAAGATTTTGAGCCTAAATTATGGCACTTAAGATATAGGCATTTGAATATAAATGGCTTGAGACTGTTGTGTAAGAAAGAAATGGTTTTTGCATTGCTGAAAATTAAAGAACTTGGTTTTCGTAAGGGATGTATTTATGAGAAGTAAAGTCGGAAGTCATTTCCTATTGGGAAGTCATGGAGAGCTACAAAATGTCTTGAGCTTGTACATGTTGACTTGTGTGGGCCTATGAAAACTAAATCACTTGGTGGTAGTTGGTATTTCCTACTTTTCACTGATGATTATAGTCAAATGAGTTGGGTTTATTTCTTGACATTTTAATCAGAAACATTTGAGAGTTTTAAGAAATTCAGACATTAGTGGAGAAGCAAACTGGCAGGAAATTCAAAGCACTCAGAACTAACGTTGGCGGAGAATTTTTATCTAATGAATTTACTACTTTATGTGATGAGTATGGTATTTGCAGGCATCTAATAGAACTAGAGATGCCTCAATAAAACGGTGTAACAGAGTGGAAAAACAGAACAATGGTGGAAATGGCCAGAAGCATGCTAGAAGCAAAAGGACTTCCAAATCAATTCTGGGAAGAAGTAGTTGTAATAATAGTGTACCTCTTAAATATCTCTCTGACAAGAGCTGTTATAAATAAGACACCCTACAAAGCTTATGTGGGTAAGAAACCTAGGGTAAACTATTTAAAAGTTTTTGGTTGTATAGCATATGCTTTGGTTAAATCTCGTACAAAACTTGATGAAAAATTTGAGAAATGTATTTTCATTGGCTATAGTCCTAAATCTAAAGCATATCGTCTGTATAACCCTACTAGTGCCAAGGTGATAATAAGCAATGATGTTAAGTTTAATGAAGAAGTAAGATGGGATTGGAATGATCAGAAGCAACATAACTATGATCAAGTTGTGGAAGACTTTGATAATCCATCTCTAGCAGGCCTTGGTGACAATAGCACTGCAAGGTCAACCCCCTCAACACCAAGCATTGCTAGTAGTGCAAGTAGTTCAGCAAGTTCCGAGTCTCCGTCATCCTACAATAGCAGTGAAACACCTCCAAGAAAATTCAAATCCCTCGGAGAAATTTATGAGTCATGTGACTTTGCCTTATTAGTCACTGGCCCACATTCTTTCGAAGAAGCTGCAGAACATCCAGAATGGCAGAGTGCTATGGCAGAGGAGATGCAGGCTATTGAAAAGAATTCAACTTGGGAGTTAGTTGATGATCTGGAAAGCAAGAATATTATGGGACTTAAGTGGGTATTCCAAACGAAGTATAACCCCAACGGAAGTATTCAAAAATACAAAGCTCGACTCGTGGCTAAATGGTACTCACAACAACAAGGTATTGATTTTGAAGAGACTTTTTTCCCAATTGCTCGATTTGAAACAATAAGAATTCTTTTAGCATTGGCTACTCAGTTGCAATTACCTGTGTATCAATTTAATGTGAAGTCTGCATTTCTAAATGGTGATCTAAAAGAGGAAATTTATGTTACACAACCCCAAGGCCTTGTTACTAAAGGTTGTGAAAACAAAGTCTCTAGGTTGAGAAAAACTCTTTATGGGATGAAGCAACCTCCACATGCATGGTATGAAAAAATTGACTCCTTTTTCTTGAAAAGTGGGTTCACAAGAAGTGAGAATGAGTCCACTCTCTATTTGAAGAAGCAAGGTAATGCAAAATTTCTGGTTGTTTGTCTTTATGTAAACGATATGATCTATATCAAATTATCAAAATCCTTTATTGATGATTTTAAATCTTGTATAATGAGAAAATTTGAGATGTCAAATTTGGGATTGTTAAGATATTTTTTGGGGCTTGAGGTGACACAAGGAGAAGATGGGATTTTTATTTGTCAAAAGAAATATGCAGTAGATCTTTTGAAGAGGTTTGGTATGTCAAATTATGAAGTTGTAGCAACACCAGTGAACATCAATGAAAAATTACAGCTTGAGGATGGGACTGAGAAAGCTAATCAAGCACTGTTCAGAAGTTTAGATGGAGGTTTGAACTATTTGACATGCATTAGACCTGACATTTCTTTTTTTGTTTATGTTATGTCAAGGTTTATGTATAGACCCACCAAACAACACTTAGGTGTAGCAAAGAGAATCCTTAAAATTGTTGCTGGAACAATTCAATTTGGTCTTTGGTATTCTACAGTTTCAAATTTCATATTAGTGGGATTCACTGATAGTGATTGGGCAGTAAGTTTAGACGATCAGAAGAGCACTTTAGGCAATGTTTTCAACTTCGGTTTTAGAGTTGTTTCAGGGAGTTCAAAAAAGCAAGATACAGTGACCCTCTCTTCATCTGAGGTTGAATACATTGCAGTTAGTTCAGCAGCACGACAAGCTTTGTGACTCCGGAAACTTCTCACTAGTTTTCATTTTGTGTAAGAGGAAGCTACTGAGTTATTTTGTGATAATAGATCTATAATTGCAATGGCCAAGAACCTTGCTTTTCATGGTTGAACGAAGCACATTGACATACAACATCACTTCATCCGAATGTTGGTAGCTGATGGAAAAATAGTGCTAACATTTTATGGAAGTGAATAAACTGCTGACATCTTTGCCAAATCTCTTCCCCATGCCAAGCATAATTTTTTTAGATTACAATTGGGTATATGTGAGTTTGAATCAAGGGGGGATGTTGAATGATTCAAACTCAGTTAGCTATTTTATAGGAGAATTTGTTTTGTGTTTCAAATTAATGGGTTATAGGATTAGTGGCTAAAGATTTTAGGCATTATATCAGTATATGGGATTGTGGTGTTAGTTGTCCTATTTTTTAGCATTTTCTGTTGTCCTCCTAGTAGTATATAAGTGTTTGATGTAATCATTGTTTTTTCAGCAAGTAATAAAAGCAGAGCAAGTCTACTGTCTTTTGAATTGACATCTCAGTATTAAATTATATTGCTATAGTTACTCCAGTTAGCTTGCAGAAATAGACACCAGTAACGTCAAATTCAAGATCTAGTTCAGTACCTTCATCAGAGGAGTCCACACCAAAATAAAGGAAACAAAAGTCCCTCGGCGAGCTTTATGCTTCAACTCCACTAATTTTGCTTGTCGAAGATCCTTTAACTATGGAAGAAGTTGAAAGGCAAGAATGGCGAAGGGCAATGGAAGAAGAATTGCAGGCCATCTAAAGAAATCAGACTTGGGAGCTTGTGGATTTGGCTAAAGGTAAAAATGTTGAATTCTGGGCAGATAGGAGTATTTAAAAACAAAAAAAGATTTGTAGTAAGAGGCTATGCTTAACAACAAGGAATAGACTATGAGGAGACATTCTCGTCGGTTGCTCGATCTGAAACGATCATAATCATCTTGGCGCTTGCAACCTAAAGCAATGGAAGGTGTTTTAATTTAATGTCAAATTTGAATTGCAAGTGGAAGTCTATGTAAGTGAGCCCCCTGGTTTCGAAAGTTCAAGTGACCAAAATAAAGTGTTTGGGTTAAGGAAGGCTCTTTATAGGCTTAAGCAAGCTCCTCGAGCATGGTACAACAAATTTGATAAATTCTTCCATATAAATGGATTGGAGAGAAGATGTATGAGCTGACCTTGTATATGAAAAAGCAAGGCATGCATGATCTCTTGATAGTGAGTCTTTACGTTGATGATATGATTTATATTGGTTCTTCATTGCATCTCATATTTGGGTTTAAGAAATCCATGAAGAATAGGTTTGATATAATGGATTTAGGAGAATTCCATTATTTTCTAGGATTAGAGATTGTCTAAACTGATGATAGGATTTTTATGTCTCAAAGAAAGTATGTTGAAGATACTTTGAAGTTCAATATGATGGGATGCAAGACAGATATTACTCCCATGAATATCAATTAAAAATGTAGCCAGATGATGATACAAGGATGGTAGATGCAAGTTTGTACAGAAGTTTAATTAGGCGATTGATTTATTTGACTCATTCTTGTCCTGATTTGAGCTTTTCGGTTATAGTCCTTTCGCTGTTTATGTACAAAGGGTACTTCGTTACTTGCAGGCCCAAAGGAGTATGGCATCTGGTTTCAAAAAGTAGAGGATTTCAGCCTTAACAGATTCAGCGACAGTAACTGCGTAGGATCTGTGGAGGACAGATGAAGATGTTTCAGAAGATCATACTTACCATGAGTAGAAGATGTTGAGTTCGTCGAATCTTTTTTTTATGATTCCATATCCTCTATAATAATTTTAACCTAAAAATATGAGAAAAATAATTTTATAAGTTTTGTACATAACTATCATATTTGGACATTTTAAGAAAGCAATAGATGTTGAAAATACTTGTCCTCTTAAATACATTGTATATTGACAAACTAGTGTAGTTAGTAACATTTATGCTAAAAATATGGTAGTAGGAAAGTTCAAAAAGAATAAAAACATACAAGTAAGTGAATGGAAAACTTTTCTTTCAAAATATAAATAATGCATTCAAATGAAAGCTTGACATAAGGTTTTGGCAAATTATGTGTTGTAAAATAATCCTATAACATACCATGGTACACCCTCAACATCTTAGATTAAACCTATTTTGGTTTCTGAAGTAGGCATTTATACCTGCACTATACAACTAACCATGTTTATGTTATGACATCATACCTCTAACCTTATCCCTCTCATGTATTAGTCTAGTGTGTCATTTTTTGGCCTAGTTTGACCCTTCTTACATCTGGTTCATTCTTTTCACGATATAAACAATTATTTAAAGGTAGCTTAGAGGTTGTCTTTTGGTGATTCCTTGCTAGTTTCATAATGCACTCTGAATTATGCCTTTCCCTATAGGTACTTATCTTGCTCAATCTCTAATTTACCTGTTAACTTTTAATTTTCCACTTGTATACTGACTAATCTCCTAGTGAACTCTGTTTTTTTTTCACTGACTATGTCTTCAAGCTGAGGTTATTATCAGGCCATCCAGATCCCTCCTTTATATAGCATGGAATTATAGTACATAGCTTTATTTTGTCTTCTCTTTGGTTTTATTCCTATATGGATGTCTTCTTAGTAAATAAGATCGATTTTTTTGTATGCATGTCTTCTTGGTAACTAGGATTAGACTTTTTATATACTTAACTATTTTGTGTTGTTAAATTCTCAATGAACTTACCAGTTTGTTATTATAATTCCAAGTTGCTTTATTTAACATTATCTATCTTATACTATAGGTAGCTCCCCTTGTTATTGCGTCCTAAGAGCTCTCTATTCTATTGAAGGCCCCATTGTTCATTTCTCTCTATAGTTTTTGTGAAAAAATTTAGACACTAGTTATATATGCATCCTGGTTGCACCTATTAGTATGTCTCCCTTCTATTATAGCCTGGATAATCCTTTGAATCCTATTAGTGGAACATTTCCAAATTCATATAGCTTTGGCTCGATTCCATACCCTTAATGAGAACTTATATTCAAAAATAAATCAAATTTTAATTCCACTCCATTCATACAAAGTGGGTAGGTGCTAGGCATGTTCATAAACCTTAGTTTTTCTAATATGGGAAGGTTGTTTTTCATTGCCATCCATAATAAAAAGGAGCCCATCTAAGCTTATGTCTTTTAGGCCTTATCCAATTCCTATAAGCTTGGTTGTTGAACTTCCCATTGATCCAACTATAGATGTCTTCTTAGTTTGGATTTAGGGTGTAATAATATACCCATTGTTCCATTCCTCTTGGGTAGTTATCTTATTGGTCTTCCTTTATCTACCTACTTACCTTAGCTTCTCTGAGGGTGTTTTTCATTAGCTAAATTTCCACTTGATTCCTTATTAGGGGCCCCCTCTTCCCCAATTATTAAACTATAAAGATGTTGTTTCACCATTCCCCACCTTGTAACTAATGTTTTGTTCAAAGGATTACCTCATCTTGAGTGGTTAGTTTATGAAATATAAGTAACTTGGTTTCTCCGCATTCTCCTTCCTTATTTTGGTTTCCAAAAATACCAATTACTAGTGGCTTTTGTTTAAAGACAAAATCCCTAAAATCATGTTGCTTTCTTGGGTAGTTTAGGCCTCTAACATTCCACATTATAAAAGAAATTAAGTATAGATGCTACCTTTTGATCCCTTGGATCTCCTTCTCATTACTAATTTTCTATAACTTACTTTTAAGTAATTTTCCTCCATTTGTACCATTATAGCTTCTTTCTCAAGAATTCCCTTTGAGTAATTCAAAAATGAGGAGCACCTTATATCATTTTTTATATCCTTCTTCCTTAGAATTATTAGTAACCATAACTTAGGTAGCATTTAAAGATTCCCCATTGATCTTATCTCCCTCTCTAGCCTTAGAAGTAGCCTTGGATTGCACTTCCTGGGCCATGAAATCTACATTATGTTTGGTTTCCTGATTGACTGCGATTAGGTCAATATTTAAATTTACCATAAGTGCATAGCTAGTTATAGCTAGCACAAGCAAGTATAAGTCAATCTCATGAAGACTTTAATTACTAGTAGTTACCTTTTTCTATTGTCTAACCTAAGGATCATATTTTGTATTTTAATTAAAAATTAAAATAAATAAACAAAATAAGAATTAAAATAATTCTAAACTCAAGATAGAGGAAAGTACTTAGAAAAATCAATATCAAATAATAGTGCCTAGGTGATGAATCCCCCTAAGAATCATCACATATTAATCCTTTATCATGCAATTATATTATTAATTATTGGACTGTGAAAATTTCTATCTTATGTTAATATCTTTCTCAATACTACTAACAACTAATCCATCAATTGATTAACATAACTCTTTCTAGTTAAAATCCCTAGGATTACATTATCGATTCCTGAATTCCACTATTAGGTTTGACCCTAATCTAGAGGATTTATGTCAGCCTATCTCTAGGTTTACATGCAACTCTTTCCAATTATGGTAGATCTATTCATATAAAAGGATTTCTCAATCCCAGTCATATGAAATCAAATCATGAACTAATATCCAAATATATTAGCACAAGAATAAAACACATAATTGAATCACAATAAATCAATCAATATAATTGCATAAAATAAACGATCAAAACACATTGTTATCACAAACTAGGGTTCATCAAACTTAGACACTAAACACGTTTATTTACTCATAGAAAATAAAATCAATAACAAATATGCAAAAAAAAATAGAAATCAAAGAAATCATAATTCTAAATCTCCCTTTCTCTTCTATTGAATCTTCTTGTAAGTACGGATTTTATGTTGTTATCTAATGGATCTCTTGACGTATTTTTTGTATTTTCCTCATCCCTTAATCAAATCTATCACCTCTCTAGGTGTCTCTGTCTTAAAATTGCTTAACAACTCGACTCTCTTTTGTTTACCTCTACTCACATCCTTTTATAGTAAAATTTAGGATTTTTAGGATATACATGGTCACTTACATAGGAATGTAGGAGATTGTGTATAATAAAAAAACCTGAATTTGTGATTTCACATGAGCACAGAGACTTACACGGGAAACATACATGGCAATGTATATCAACATACACGGGCATGTAACTCCACACAACTATAACTAAAATTTTTCAATCTTAACACTTTTATAGAGACTTACACAATTGTGTAGGTCCTTGTTGCTTCAAATCTTCATTCCATGCCACAATTTCATCTTAATTCTTCCCCTTTTAATCTATAAAGGCAATTATAACCTACAAATGCACTTGGATAGAGTTGAGTACCAAATATATAACAAAAATATAGACTATTAAGCAAAATATGTTAAAGATGGGTGTATAATTATAATCAAATAAGCATATATAATTTCCTTAAGTGTAGTATTTTAATTCTATCAACTCCTCATAGTTTCCCTTTTTAGAAATTATTGTCTTCTAAACTTTGCGTCAAGCATGGAGTGAGGGATTCCATTGATAAGTCACCAAGATGGAGTTTTCTTATAATAAGTTATTTAAGCTTAGCCTCATGAAGGGTAAAATGTCCAGGAGGTCTTTAGATAGTTCTATATGATTGATATATTTTTCTTTATGGCCCTATTTGGCAATCAGCGGATTGCATTAGCTATTAGCTGATTCTATCATCAATTAGCTAACAACAGATTATATCAGCTAATTTGATCAATGAATAACATCAGTTGTTTATTTAAAGATGTTTAGTAAAATTAGTTATTTAGTATTAGTTGTTTACGTGTAAAATAACTTATGAGGGCATGACTTAAAAAAGGATTTACAAGGACATGAGTATTATATCTTAGTAGTTCTTTGAATATTTTCATAAGAATTTATATTTTAGATATTTAATTTCACAAAAATTAAGTTTATAACTCTAACAAAAAATATTATAATAATAATAATAAATATTATTATTATTATTATTATTACTACTACTATTATTATTATTATTATTATGTTCTATGTTTTTTAC
>JAOQMM010141608.1:0-13181 GCA_027563515.1 Erythroxylum platyclados | reverse complement strand
TGTCAAGAATCCCACATTGGACAAGCAAAAGATGTTAAAAGAGTTTATAAGTGTGTGGCAAACCTCCCCTTACAAGGTGCCTTTTAAGGTGGAGTTAGGCCCAAATTTGTAACACAAACAACCCCTGTCACGATTAGTCTCGTTATCATTTCCACTGTGTAGGATCTAGAATAAGTCCTTGACAACCACTTACCAGACGATCTCCAAAAACTAAGAGGAATTTTGGGCGATAATAGCTAACGAGAGGGAAAGAAAGTAGGATATGATCTCCGATTTCAGTCCAACAATGTCGTGTGTTTTGAAACTGTTCATGACGTTGTTAGTTAAGTGGTACAACCAAGACATGTGGTGTGCCATTGAACGTCAAATGCTTGTTTTCTTGGACTTGTTAGTTTTGTTAATCTGGTGAAAGTGACAGATTAAGGTGTATTACTGTTACAAAGAAGGATTTAAAGGAGAGAGATTGATGGCCTAAAACCTCTTGGCCTCCAGTTTAGTTGAAATTGCCAAAATTACTGGCTTCAGAGTTTTAAGGGGAACAAGCTATTTGAGTTTTTATATATATATATTTCTTAGGTAAAAGAAATGGATTAAAAAAGACCAGTCACCTAGAAGTTGAAAAGAAGTACAGTCCAGGCCCATAGGCTCCAAACAATGGAGAAGCTAGACTGCAGCTCTACTGGTTTAAGAAACAACCAAAGAAGAAAAGAAAAACTGGGCAGCACACAACTAGAAACAGACAAGAATTAGTCCAAACAAGCTATTTGAGTTTTGGTTTGTAGACATTTGATCTGTTTTTTTTTTTTTCCTTAATCAATCTAGCCGATCTAGTTGCGTATGCGTAAATAGACAATTAAATCCGTCTACATTTCTTTCAGATGAATCGAAACGATTTCATTAAAGAGAAGATAATAAAACTTGGAGCATGTTATTTGATACAAGTTACTAATACAAGTCTTGTCCCTTGATACGCTCTTTACTATATGCTCTACGTATGTACGTGTAGTATTTTTACAAGTTGGATTTCTCCTTTATAGCTTGAGAACTCTGTTGCTCAATTTATCTGATGATCTCCATTGTTGCAATCAGATTGATCACTCGACATTCGGGCATCAAAGCTCGTAAGTCATACCAACCTTGAGCATCCGCTTACGAGGAATATCAAATACCTTGTCACATTGCCTCAAGTTTTTCTTCATAAAATTGTATGCTATGTCTATCTTAATCTGGCGAAGAATACTAGATCCTTTGGCTGCCACTACCTCATTTTCACCAATTAAGTGGACTATGCCCGCACGAGAGGCTTTACCAACAATCTCAAGTTGTCTCTCCACCTCTTCTTGGAATGCCTCATCAGCTTGCTTTAAACTCCCGTCTTTGTCATCTGAATCTCCGCTCTTCAGAGCTATCTTGCTCAACCAGACATCTTCTTTGATGAATTCCTTTAATTTCTCTACCAAGATATTGTCAAAGGGCTCATGCTCAGAATGCACATCGGTGTATCCATATCTTGCTACACAGCGGAACACGTTTAGCTCCGTTGGCTCCAATCTCCTAAACAGGTATCTTTCTTCAGCTGGAACCTTACTAATTGGTAGTGATTTGATGGATACAAAAACAAGAACGGAGTGCACTGCAGGCACATTTTCTGCATAGTGCTTGAAGATGGGTGGAATACCATGAACAAGTTCGGAGTAGAACATGGCTAGTCCAGGAAGCCTACTGAAGTTGGTCTCAGTGGTTATCTCCTTGAACTTGTCAAGAGATATCTTGTGCTCAAGCTCATAATAGTATTTTTTACGATATACGTCGTTCCAAACATACATTATGGTCATTAGAACAGCAGCAAAGGCTAATGGCAGATAACCCCCCTGATCGAATTTGTAGAGAACCGAACTCAAATAAAAGAGTTCCACAAGACCAATTGTAAGCACGTAGGCTATCACCAAGAGAATGTTGGTCTTCCATATCATTAGCATGATCAGTACTAACATGGAAGATGTAAGAGTCATCACAAAAACCACTGCTATCCCTGTATAAATTAAGCAAAAGGGATCATTAATTTGTTCCAAATTCCAGTAGTTTGCCATTTAGAAATGGTAAATTCAATATAGTGGAATTAATTTTGAGAAGAGTGATGGATGGATTACCATAAGCATTGCCAATCTTCCCAGTGGTTCGGAAACCAACAGTAACTGCTACACAAGCTATCATAAGAAGGTAATTGACCTCAGGAATGTACACTTGTCCTTCGTACTTAGCAGAAGTGTGCACGATTTTCACACGAGGGAAGCATCCAAGAGAGAGTGATTGTTGAATTATAGAGAATGTCCCTGATATCATGGCTTGACTTGCAATAATAGCTGCTAGTACGGCCACCACAAACATTGGCCAATAGAAAGATCCTGCATAGAGTTTATCAAACCATTTCATTAATGGTTTGAAACCTAAATTTTACACACACAAAAAATTAAAAATAACAGTAGGAAATATGGTGCGGAAATAAATAAAACCTGGTATGGCATCATAGAAAGTATTGGAGACAGATTCTTTGTGCTTGCGAAGAAATGATGCCTGTCCACCGTATGCGCATAGAAGTGCAGGGTATGTCAAAGTGCACATACTTATTTGTACTGATCGAACTGTGAAGTGACCAATATCAGCAAATAGAGCTTCAGTTCCTGCATTATGAGTTACTTCTCGGTTAGCTAACTTTTTCTGGTTGGGATAATTATGCTATTTGATAAAAAAAAAATGGTAAATAACCTGTTGTGGCAAGGACGACACCACCAAGAGAAACCCAAGCTTCTTTCTTGTTCCTCTTGAAATATTCGATGATGTACCATGGGTTTAAGGCTCTGATAACAGCTGGGTCATATTTGAAGAAATTGTAGATCCCTGTCGTGCCTATGAATGCGAACCAAACGCAAATTATTGGAGCAAAAGTGTAGCCTACTTTATCTGTTCCAAGTCTTTGAACCATGAACAGGCAGACCAAGATGGCTACTGAAATCCATACAATCTTTCCTGTAACGGGAAAATCATACAATATTAATTTATTCCATGGAAAATTTTCATTTGCATCACAAAAAAATTAAATGACGGAGTTGTAGTTTACTTTTAAAATTTACAATAATTTGAGATTTAATATAGTACAGTCATATGTGAGCTTGGGTAAAAAGTAGCAATCAAGGTGAGATCAGAAGAGATCCCATAGGGATACATTAGTTAATAATGACATGTTTTTCTTGTCCTATGTTACAATATTTTCGTCAAATGACCAAAAGTACTGACCTAAGAGATCGCAAGCAAGCTTGCTTCTTGACTTTGAGCTCAAATAGTTTTCTTGTTCATACTTACACGTATTGAGGAAAAGCTTTGTTTTTTTTTCCTTACAAGTTAACAATAAAAGTATCCATTTAGTGACACTAAAAACCATATTTCCGTTTCAACTCCCGCAATTTTATATTCAAGTAGTATGATGATCTTCTTCTCCATACTTAGCCCCCGACATAAAAACTGAAACTTTCCTATGTCTAACCTGTCAAATACCCATTACATTAACAGTGAAAAAGGGCAAAAAAAAAAAAGAGGAAGGGAAGGATGCACGTGTTTAGATATTTACCTTCGGTGATTGACGATGTAGCTTGCTTTAGCCCACCCACAGCCGACAAAACTGCCAATTCGGAATAAGCAAGGTTTTGTCATTAAAAGCTTGACTTTTCCAAAAACATAGGACAAAAGATGACTAAGATAGGCACGTGTTTAAATACGGACAGGTTCAGCCTGCCTTAGTTGAATATACCGGGTAAAGGACCGCTTAGAGTCTAGAGATAAGAAAAGTGATAAATGCAGTAAAATTGGATTCTTGAATAAAATGTTCCCCCTTTTTCAAAATTCCCGTGGAGATTGTTTTCTTTTCTCAATGTGATGTCAGTGCTTACTAGTTTGATACGATACGAAATGAGACAAAATACGCCATTGGCTAGTACTTCTAGAGAACACAGAAGATTTACGTTGAGAAGAAAAGTAAACATTAAGGTAATGCGGCATCACCACTAATGCGCCCTTTAGAAAAAGAGTTATTACAGTACGAATAATCATTCAGAAATTGACTAGAAGTCAGGAAAGAAAAAAAAAAAAGAACTATGGTTACGAAATAGTAACCAAAGGATTATGAAAAGATTAGACGATTAACTGATTAAGATGAAGCTAGCAAACCTGAAATGCAAGGAGTAAGTACGCCATCTCCGATGACCATGGAAGTGCCAAGCATGGTGGCGAATAAAAGAAAGTACTTGGCGAATCGGCTGTTTTCCAACTTCGATTTGAGCCTTGAAGCTCTCTCTAATCTCCTGTTAGGCAACTCCAGCTTGAAATTGGATACATCACTGTCCTCTGCTTGTTGACTCGGAATTAAACCCACCTTCGCATATCGACATATGAGCGAGTACAAAGCAAACGTCCCTCCTGCAGAAATGAATTTAACCCATTTTTGTTCAATTTTACTAAGTAAACTTGAGGTTAGATTGTGAATTATTAGCTGAAAAGCACAGATAAGTAGCAAGCGGCAAAGCCTGTACTCTTCTAAGTTCTAATTCATCGATAATGGCAAGTTACGGTGGCGATAACTCCCGAGTAAAACGTGACGTCATTGTATCTTGGTACTAACAACGTTGTTGTACGCGTACATGGAAGAAAGACTGACTTCTCTAGTGTCGTATTGTATACGTCCAAAGTTGCCATCAACCATTAGCCCCATAGAGTCTATTGGATTAAAAAATGCTATTTATTCTAGCCAGTAATGACCTACCCCAGGTGGAGCCGTGGAGGTGGTTAAATCAATGCCGTTTTTACTTCTACAAATCAGCATTGCTCCAAAAGAATCCTCCATGACTTTTTTTTATTGTATTTCTTGATAATTGACCTTAATATTGATATAGACACTGTTTACTACGTGCCACTCCGCCATTGGGAAACTAAGTTATAATTCCAACGCTATCATAAGCTAATTAAACCAAATCAAGTAATAACTATGGAAACTTGAGATCTGATCAAAGCACTAGAAAAGAGCAAGGCGACAATTCCCATGGAGAATATTTCACCAGGCCACTGAAATTCTCCGGATATACATTTGGAAAGCAGCATGATTTTACTGCGGCGAATAACAATTTTAAAGGCTAACCCCATACAGATCTTTATCTTCAATACGACATACCTCATTTAACATGTATAGCTGTTACTTAGGACGCCTATTTCTCTGTTAAGCAAGAAGAAGACAAAAAACGAAGCACCTGGCTTCTTAAATTCAAGTCGGAGTTCTATTCCCAATACAAAATTCATTCTTCTTCTGGTCTTCTGCCCTCGGGATAAAATTTTAAAAAAAAAGAAATGGTTTTCTTCTTGTTAACTGGTCCCCATGAGTCATGACGTTGGTTCAGAGTTTAACGGGAACATTTGCCAATTAATTAACCAAGAACAATAGTGACCTTTATATTATCTCCAAGCTTTTTAACTAACTAAATTTTGCCACCCAAAATACTTCTGTTTCATGCGTTTACCTCCAAATTGATAACCCGGTGGTTTTGAAGCTTTGGAGAAAATATAACATTATTTCAAATCTCGAGAAACTGCACCTCTACTCTAGCTACCATATTCTAGGAATCTTTTCTTTTCTTTTCTTTTTTCGCTGATGCAACAGGCATAGCATATAGCTAGTTTATATCTGACAACAACCGATCAGGTTACATAAACAACTAAAAGAACCCGAAAGGAAAGGGAGGAAGTACCAGAAATTATTTAGTGTTAATGATTGATTGAAGAAATAAAAGTTATGATAAGTAACTGTTCTATATTTGGAAAGCATGGATACAGATAAAAGGGAGAAATTATTTACCTTCACCGTTGTCATTAGCGCGTAAGACGATAAACATGTATTTGATGAGAGGTATCAAAGTGAGGGTGTAGAAAATCAGTGATAGCACACCCAGTATGTCATCGTCGTGCTGTATACCAGACGTGAAGGTGCTGCTATACACGTACAACGGCGATGTTCCGATATCTCCGTACACCACACCAACGCTCTGGAACGCTAGTTGCAGAATCACCCCCCAGCTTAAATCCTATTATTTTAAGAGAAAGTGTTAAAACTTATTTTTCATTACTTCAAAGTGAACTTGACACAGAGAAAGTGGTGTTGGACTTTTATATAAGTATAAATGATAGGTGACGTATATTGAAAATGATAAATGTCTGTATACGCAGGATGTAGAGACCTTGGAGCCATGACCATGGCCATGAAGTTTTCCCGACTCCAATTCCAAGGAGTCGTAGCGGCGCAACTTAGGACGTGAAAATTTCCTTTCGCTGAGATTTCGAGGAGTGTGTTCCTGTGAGCTCTCATCAACTGTAACGGGTACCACCTCGTCGGACATTTTCTCTGACTCCTTGAACTATGTCTGAACTAGCGAGGAGCCTTTGTATATTATTTCTTTTTGGGAAGAGAAGGAAAAGTGGAAATGGAGCAAGAGCGAGGGGATATTTATAGGGAGATTCCTGGAAGAAACAAACTGATGAAAAGAGACTGCAGATATGACCGGCAAAAAAGTAGTAGAAACTGGTCCCACTTTACACACGTACTAATGCATACTTCCCAGCAGATTGACTAATTGACAAGTATTATCGGTGGCTTGCGAACCCGAAGTTACATATTCACATGGATTCCTTTTACTGCATATTAACCATGAAAATTTTAATTGGTTCGGTTATAGCCACGTTTCTAACATTATCACCTGCATTATGCCTCTTATTAGTTGAATAAACTTCAATTAATCACACTAAAAGAATGACTCCTGAACTATTTTTCCCAGTGTGAATGGCAACTGTGTAGCTTTTGCCGAACAACTTGAAAGTTGTAGTCTGAAAGAGCACGGATATTTCTTAGTGGTCCTTAGTTGCAAGTTGCTGTTCATTGCTTTGACTTCTTAATGTTGCATACAGAGACATTTTCCTGGTTTAAGTTAACCAATACAAAAGTTTTATTTTAGATGTGAAGAGAAAAATAGAATTTAAGAGACAATGTTGTTTGTATTTTCTGCGTGTTAAAAATTATATAAGAGGAGGTATTTACATTAGTCAGGAATCATGCAAAAACATAAGGAAACCTTAATCAATTCTTAATCACATTTTACTCAATCACTTATATTTAACCTATATTAATCCTTATATTTAAGATAAGATTTTTTACAAGTATGCTAAGATCTCTCTCAAATTCAAGATAGTAAAGAATTTAATATTCCAAATTTGTAAACAAGATCTTGAAAATTAGGAGAGGAGTGTGATTTGGTGAATATATGTGCGATTTTAATTTGTGAAGAGATGGAACCGCGTTGGATAGTATCTTGAAATATATGGTGCCTCACTAAATGACATCAATCTTAATATGTCTGATACTTTTATGAAAGTTGTCATTGTGAGCAATTTGCATGACACTTTGATTATCATAATGAAGAGAAATTACGGAGGGGGAGGTAACACTCAAATTTTAAAGTAACCATCATAATTATAAGAGCCCAAGAATATAGTCAGTAAGAGTTTGATATTCTACTTTGGCACTAGAGTGAGAGATTAATGTTTATTTCTTAATATGTCGATACATAATAGAAGTATCAAGAAACAAATAATAGACAATTATGGAGTGGCGATTAGTGCAGCCTCCAACTTAAATCAATATTAGAGTATACTCTCAACTCTAGTAGGAATGAGTTAGAGAAGTGAAGACCATAAAATAAAATACCTTTGATGTATTGGAAAATGTGAAAAACAACTAAAAAGAGAGTAATACAAGGTGTAGTCATAACTTGACTGAAAATATGAACAACATGAGCAATATCAAGATGAGTGATGATCAAACAAATAATGTGATCAATTAGTTAATGATAGGGAGCACAATCATTGAGAAGAGTCATGTTAGTAGCTGAAAGATGAACGTTGAATTCCAGTAAAGAGTTAACGATGTTAATGTCAATAATTTTAATACTAGAGATAAGATCAGGAGCATATTTAGACTGTTATAAATGATAACTAAAGGAACTAGAGGAAACTTTAAGACTCAAAAATTAACTTAGATTATCCAAATTCTTCTACTCAAATTATTAATAGAGAAATCATTTGAGAGTGAAGATACCTTAAGTATCATCATTAGTAATTATCATGTCATTAATATAGAGAAGAAAAAGAATGTATTCTTGATCTTTTTTTAAAAGGAATAAGGTATGAACTTAACAGTTAGAATGAAAACTAAGGTAGCCAATAGTAAAGTTGAATTTGGCAAACCATGTGCAAGGAGCTTATTTTATCCCTTACACGATTTTACAAGGACAATAAACCTTATTGGATAAATGATCATAATTAATTAAAGATTGCATATATACTTCCTCTAGAAGATCTATATTAAGGAAGACATTATTGCTACTCATATGACAAAATGCTAATGATTGCTAGTGACAACATCAATGAGACTTTAAACTGAGGTTAAACAAACTACATGAGCAAGTGTCCTCTTATAATCAATACCATACTTTTAGGTAAAGCCATTAACAATAAGTCAGGATTTATACAACTTAATTGATCCATCGAGTCGAGCCTTAATTTTACAGACCCATTTACAACTAACAATAGATTTTTAAAGGTAAATCAACCATATCCTAAGTATTGTTAATAATAAGTGTTTGTAATTCTTCTATTATTGCTTGTTATCACTGAGGGACAAATCTTGCCTCGTCATAGTTGTGAGGTTCATACATAGAGACAATAGCAAAATAAGGAATGGGTGGAAAAGCAAAAGTTTTTATGAGTGAACAGATAAAGAAGGATATATAAGGAGGAGTTCATAGATCCACAACTGTATAAGATATAATTGGATTAGGTGTAAGTGGTCGAACTACCAAACTATTACATGATGAACTTATAAGAGAAATGTTAGGGAACGAAGGTATGGTTAGATCAGAAAGAAACATATGGGAGGGTGCAATGACTTAGAATTTTAAAAGAGGGGAGAACGTTTTATGTTCCCAAAAGATCATAGTGATGAGAAATACAAAATCTTTGAGGTAAAGGATCTCAACACCTATACCAATTTATTTTATGTTATATCATAAAAAACAATGTAATCATGCTCATAGTTCTAATTTGGCATATTCATGTGATTGGAAAAGAATAAAGCAAACACTACTAAGACTTTGAAACACTGATAGTTAGAAGAACAAGTATATAAGCATTCATAAAAAAAAATACCTATCATAAGAGTGGAGATACGATTTATAGTATAGACAGTAGTAAGATTAGCTTCTCTCTAAAAGATTTTTGGAGAAGAGCAAGAGATGAGAAAAGTTCATAAAGTATCTACAATGTGTCTATACTTTGAATTCACAAATCCATTATGTTGGAACGTCATTGGACAAGATCTTTAAATGATAGTTCCTTATTGATCAAGAAAATGGGCGAAGGATTTATTTTTACATTTAATATCATTATCAATACACAATATTTTAATTTTGCAATAAAATTGAGTCTAAATCATATTTGCAAAGCAAGAATAAATGAAAATAATTTAGATTTGTGACATAGGAGTAAATCTATGTATGTTTGAAAAAGTCATCAACAAAGATCACATAACATCGCAAGCCACCTTTAATGTCATTAGGATCATGTCCCTAAATATCATAATAAATTAAATAAAAATGCTAAAGAAATATAATCGCTATCAAGAAAAGTTAGTGTATGGCTTTTTGAAAGTTGACATGAAACACAATCAAAGTTTTCAAGGTAAAAATAATCTAAAGAATCACTAAAATTTAAAGATCCTAGTCCGATGTTGAAGAGATGACCAAGAGGAAAGTGTTAAGGATGAGATATAATAATATAAATAACAATCTTGTATGGAAGGAAAAGAGAAATAAGTTTAAATATTCGTCCAACCTTACGCCTTATCCCAAGAATTTTGTCTTTCTATGGATTCGACATAGTACAATCATGACTCAAAAAAATAAGTTAACATCAAGTTTACATAATTGACCAATAAAGATGAGATTAAAAAATTAGAAATAAGAAAGGTATTAGGCAAGAATAACTTAGGTGTTTGAATGATGCCTACACTTTGAACATGTATAATATAATTATCAACAAAATGAACAATATGTAAAATGAAAATATTGTTTAAGAAATCAAATATAGAGGATTTAAAGGTCATGTGGTTACAATAAGCAAAATAAAAGTACTATAAACAGGAAGTACCTAATGTAACAAACAAGATACAAGATCAAATAGTGTCAAAATCATATTGAAGTTGTTATAAAAGAGCATGAAGATCTTTCAATGAGAATTTAGGAGATGTGCTCTGTATTAAACCCTCAGTAGTAACAACAACAACAATATTAGGTTAAATCTAAGAGGAATTGGAGTAGTTACCTTGCCTAAAAATTTAGCTGGGCCATTTTCTGCATTAAAAAATGTGATAAACACTCCTTTTTCAATAGTTTCAAAACATCTTGTAAGACTTCTTAAATGAGTTTTAAGATATGATAGGATGAGATTGAGTGATAAGAATAACATCAGTGGACGGTGTAGACTTTTTAATGCTTAAGGCATTTAGGCGGATCTCTTTTATGATTAATTTTTTATTATAATATCAAGATTAGGCACAAAACCTCAATGAAAAAGAGAGTTACAAAAGGACTTGAGCTCATTTTGAGCACCATCAATAAATGCTATATATGCTTACAATCTCAAAGCTTAGCATAAATAGTGAAAACTTCATAATTAGTCCATATATAATCTCCTAGTGCTAACTAGTTATAAATTTTTTGTAATTCAAATACATAATTATGAATAGTTTGACTAAGTTATTGTTACATCCAATAAAAACATTGATATAATTAAAATTGGTTCATATCATCATAGATCATATTGATTTTTTTGAAAAAATTCATACCTCATTAACAATGCCAAATCTATAAAAGCCAAAGTTTATAACTTTGACATAGGTATTATGGAACCATATCAAAATCAAATGATTCATGACATATTATTTAGAAACATATCTTCTTATAGAAGGATTATCCATAAGCATATATATGATCATAAATAATATATGTTGATACTAATAATCTAAAAGGGGAAAATATTGTAAAATATTTTCTAAAAATAGAAGAAAAATGATAATTTGACTGTATAATTAAAACTTCTAATCCAAACAATCCATAATCAAATGCTTCCTTAAATTATTACTTTACATTATGCTAAGAAAATTTATAATATGAATGAAGGAATCGCTTAAGACTTTATACGATATTTAAATTATTAAAATTATGCATATTTAAGTTCAAAATTTTTTTGCAAATCATTAACACATTTGATACTCATTTTAATATATTTAAATATTACAATTTATATTGTATTAAATAATGTTGCAAATATCATATCATAGTTGATACCGATTTTAGCACTAGCATAGTACAATATCAGTATAAGTCAATACGAAATATCGTTTCAGATAATATTTTAAAATTATAAACTAATTTCTCAATTTTATATAATTACAATTTAATCTTATGTTATACAGTTTTTTATTAGTCTTAATTTTTATTAGTAGTTAATATTAAATAACCAGATAAAGTTATTTATTTAATAATAAAATTAGATTAAAAAAGATCAAAACAATAAACTAAAATTATTTCAAATGTAAAAAAATAAACATATATATTTACATTAAAATAAAGAATATTTAAAAATAATATTTAAAATTGAAAATAATATAAAAATAATGTTTAAACAATGCTTAAAATATATTTTTATTATATAAAAATTTAGTTCTGTATTAAAATTTATCTCATAATATTGTTGAAATTTGAAATATTATTTTTCTAGAAATTTTGAAATATTATTTTGACTCAATAACTGTATTTATTAAGTTAAAATAAAAATAATTTTTAAACCGAAATATTGATTGCAGAACATTTAAAGAATTATTAAATAGGTTGGATGGGAGTTTATTTACGTGTAATTATAAAGAGTGAATTATTCGAAATTTGAATCATAATTAAACATTTGAGCTGTATGTATTAGACTGCGTGGAGATTGAGCATGTGCTTGTGTGCTAGTCATACATTATAGTGTCGCTTCTTTGTGTGTGATTGGTGTGTTATTAAATGTAAACACTGACATTATTAAGGTTCTATATGGCTAGTTAAAAAGGTGTAAATAATATTATAGAAAATTTAGAATGAAGTCAACATTTTTCTTGAATCTACTGAAAAATAAAAAAATTAATATGGCATTGAGTTTTTCAAAGTTTCAAAGGCTCTATATTCTAAAAGAGTGAAATTTATCAGCATTACCAAAAATTAATATAACAATCTTCTTCTTTGTGTAGACCTATTATATTAAGATGGGAATAAAAACTAGAAACTAGGAAATACAACTTAGAGGGCGAGCCTCAGAGAAACCGGTAAGGTTATATTTTTCGAGTCACGAAAACAATCTCTATAAAAAATATAAAAGAAAAGTTACGTACAATTAATATTTCTCTTATAACTCTCGCAAAATAAAGAGTCTTTTACACTGAGATTTTTTTGTTTTATCCCAATTTTACTACTATATAATTAAATATCTACATTTGTGAGATGATTATCTCAGACCCTACGTTAGTGCGGGATTCATCTGGATGTTGATGATGATTCCTGAGATGGTGATGTTAAGTAATTGTATTAATTAACTATCCAATGTTTTGATGTTAATAAACTATGTAGTATAATAATAGTTTTATGATATTGTGGGAAAAGACTTATAAATCATACAGGATCGGTACGAAACAGGGTGTCACATGTACCGAGTCTGAATACCGGTTGGTACAGGCCGGTACCGCAAATTTTACAAAAATAGTGGAACTTTTTTGCAATGTTTTCAAAAATTCTTAAATTCTCCCTCTCTCCTTCCGTCGCGCCACTTTTTTTCAAAAAATTTTAATTAGTTATTTTATTTACTTCAACTTTTACGATTATTGTGAATTTTTAATTTTTGCTTTTGAAAAAAATAAAAAAAATTTCCGCTAATAATAATTATAAATTAAATAAAAATTAAAAATGCTTTCTTTTTATTTAAATTTATTTTAATATTTTATATAA
>JAOQMM010141599.1:0-13182 GCA_027563515.1 Erythroxylum platyclados | reverse complement strand
TCGCCGTCGCTGTCGTCGCAGGCGGTCCAGGCCGCGCGGTCGCAGGCGCGTTCCCTCTACGGCGCCGGCTCCGTGCCGGAGCAGCCGCGGCAGTACGCCGGGAAGTCGAAGAACGCGCAGGAGGCGCACGAGGCGATCCGCCCCTCCGGCGACGTCTTCCCGAAGCCCGACGAGCTGCGCTCCAGCCTCTCGCCGACGGAGTCGCGCCTCTACGACCTGATCTGGCGCCGCACCGTCGCGTCCCAGATGATCGACGCGACCGGCTCGACCGCGACCGTCGTCGTCGGGCTCGCCGCCGACGGCCGCGACGCCGAATTCTCCGCGAGCGGCACGGTCATCACCGAGCGCGGCTTCCTCGCCGCGTACGAGGAAGGGGCGATGATTTAATCAACATGGCATAAAAGGATGTCTCAATTATCCAACTTTGCATTCTTTCCACTTATGTTAAGCGTAGGTCTCCTTTGATTCAACATATGTAAATTATTTGTATAAACTTGAATCAATTACTTTTGCTCAACAATGTATTTCTTATCATGCCATGAACATTGTTATAATTTTGAATCTAAATTCAATATCAAATACTTATAAGCATGAATTAGAAATATATATGATCTCTATCATATCATGTATTGGTAAGATATGTCATGCCATTGTTTTCTTCTTATGACAACTATTATCATACTATACTAAAGCCTTTGATTGTAGTCCACATTTATGCTTTTAGTAGGCTAAATTGAATGAAATAATTTCTTTAAGGAACCATACGTTTTAGTCTTTACTTCATGCAATTTCTTACATAATACTATCATGATGTTGACATACATCTTATCTAATGTCATTAAAGTTTATGAGACATTAGTCAACTCAAAATGTCATTACATATTGTCATCTATTTGATTTTGACATATCTCTTAAACTTTCTCACTAAATTCTCAATGAGGATTAATAGAAAAATTATATGATGGAAATACAATTTTTCTACCTATCTTTGAGAACTCTTCTCAATCATAACTAACTGCTAACAAATTGGTTCACTAAATCTTAAAATCAAATATACTATGCAAAAGTAATTTACACTTAGAACAAAATATAAGTATAAGCAAAAATAAGTAATAGTTTATATTCCATAACTAACAAATAAGGTCAAAATTTTAATCATATATTTAGTTAATCTCATAATTTTATACGAAATAATATCCCTCACTATTATTTGTCACCAAGAAAAATTAAAACCATGAAATAAAAAAATGAACACACATAAACATAATCATGCAACATTGTAATAACGGTTCGATGGCATCAAATCTTATATAATTAACTTAAACTAAAATATCAACCACTCAAAAGTTCCAACACATTAACTTATTCCATTCATTTTCAAGTGTTTTGATTTGAATACACATACCAATCAAAATATTGACACCCTAATCATGCATCTATGGCACTTGTAAGCATACACTCATTATTATTAAACAATTATTTAGGTAAACTATCATTAAGTATCATTTCATAGGAATTCTTACTATTTTAAAAGATCAATAGGTTTAATTTTATTGTAAGAATCATGTTTTTAAAATTTTTTAATGATTATTTAGTCTTTTGATTTGAACATAAGCACCTTGTCATGAATTTGCCCTGGTTACTTAACTAGGTTACGTTTTTCATTTAGCTTGATTTGAGTGTCACTGTAGCCTTTTGATGTGAAGATAAATTTTTTTTTTCATGAATTCCTTTAGTTACTCAACTATATCACAACTCTCAACTGGCTACCAACTCTATTTTTAACCAATTTTCATAAAAATGGCCAGCAAAATAGGAATTTTATTTAACACTTTTTTTTCAATTTCTTAGCCTACCTAATTTCTTCTTAGTCAATCACTCCTATGAAAGGTTACTAATGAAACCTACCAATTTAACTAAATGTAATTATAAGTGTATCCAATTAAATGTCATAAAGTAAAAGAATAGGTGCCATGTCCTAATTAACTTGCATATTCATCCTAAACACACTTAAAACACAAACTTCATATGATAATGTGCCTTGACATTTTAAATCACCATGTCAAAAAGTAAGCCAATTCCGTTTAATTCATGCCATTGACAAATTCAAAATGCAATATGATGCAACAAAAATGTACAAAATGCTAACACAATAAAAAACTAACACCATGAAAATGCAAATTAACATACAAATGAAATGCAAGTGCATATATGTCCCCAAACTTGAGCAACATATTGTCCTCAATATGGAAACTACACAAAAACATAACTAAAAACAACACACATAACAAATATAATGAACAAAAATAAAAATAATAAAAATAAGGGCAAAAATACTTATGGGTATTCTAGTGGTGATGGCATCAGATAAGGAACTTGGACACACTTTATACCATGAATGCCCATCAATCAACTCTCTACAAAATAAATATAAAGCGTGAAAAGTAAGAGAGCAATTTCAAACACAAATTTATGACAAGCCTAACTATGGCATAACATGTTAATTTTAAGGTCACTAGCTTAACCATTTTAGTGCAATTATTTTTTAACCCATTCCTCTTTTGAATGTTAAGCTCCTATTCATAATCACATTACGACTTGTGCTTTTTACGTCCAAAGTTTGCTACCTCATAGCTCTTATTCCCCTTCTAATTGTCTCCACCATTCTCTTTTCTTATTCTCCATTGGTTTTTAACTCTAGAATGTGTGGTTTCTCAAAAGATGGTAGCATGGGTGCTTATATTCTTACTAAGATCTCTTGTTTCAATTTATCACCCAACTCCTCCTTTCCTAATTCTCCTTCATCCTCAACTTCCCCAACAATCAATTCTTCTTTATAACACTCCTCTAGCCCTTTATTGCATTCATCTTCTATATCAATGTTCACACAAGAGTTGCTTTCCTTCGAATTCATCAGTACTTTATTCATATTAAATTAAACTTACTGCATACCAATTTGAAGAATAAGTTTCCCTTCATAATCATTCACCAAAGCTCTTCCTTATTTTCATAAATGATTTAGAAAGAATAAGTGGGCAATTTATATCCTCTTCGAAGTCTAACACTAAAAGGTCCATTAGAATAATGAATTTTTCCACCTTGATTGGCACATCCTCCACCACACCAAATGATTTCCTTATGGATTGATCTACCAACTGAATAAGCATGAATGTTGGCTTCGTATTTCCTAGCCCTAATATCCAAAAAATTGAAAAAGGCATAAGATTAATAATTGCATCTAAGTCATATAAACATCTAGCAAATTGTAAATTTCTAACTACACTAGGTACATTGAAACTACTTAGGTCCTTCAATTTTGAAGGCATATGGCTAGTAATTATGGAGTTATAGCTTTTAGTAGGAGAGATCATTTTTTCCTCCTACATTCACTTGTTTGATAGTATATCCTTAAGGAACTTCACTTACTTGGGCATATGTTCCAAAGATTCCATAAAAGACAAGTTGATTTGCAATTTTTTTAGCTTTCCCATAAACTTTGCAAATTGTGCATCCAATTTGTTCTTATATAGCCTTTATGGAAATGGAATCCTTGGTGCATATAGAGGAGGAGGAGAATAAGGAGTTTCTTATTTCTTCTCTTCATTCTTGTCCTTTTCTCTTGGCATACATTGGTATAGGGTTCAACCTTCATCTTGGTTGGTTCTTCTAACACGCTTTCATTTATAACTGTCATGACCTTCGATTTCGTACTTAGATTAGATTTCGTGTTATTCGGGAGACTTCCCACACTTCATGCAGACAATGCATTAGCTAATTAGCCCGCTTGAAACTCCATATCATGGATGGAAAAAGCCTGATTCTTCGTAATTTGGTTGAATTAAGCTTTCATCCTCGTGTAGTCCTCATCATGGCTTGTGAATTTAGAATTCAAAACATTCATCAATTTCTTCATCTTCGATTCCAAAGAGCCAAGCCTATCTTATTGAAATTATGGTGAGACTTGAGCTTTTACTTAATTCGTGCATTGTTAGACCAAGAAAATTTTAGGTGGTTCTTCCACCCATGATTGTAAGTATTAGAGTAAGGATTATTACCTCCTCGACCATACTATGCTCCTATAAAGTTAAGTTGTTTTATATTGTTGTTTCCCATTAGGAAGCAATCAGCTGAGACATAGTTTTCTTGTCTGCATAGCTCACATGCATGCTAAATTGCCTTGAATGGAATGGAATATGTGGCTTTCAGGCTATTCAATTGTCTAACTAGGGTAGCTACTTCAGCCTGTAATGTTTTCACTGAATCCATAGCCAACACTCCTTTTTGATCTCTAAAGGTTAACTGTTGTTTACTTCTTTACGATGTCTATAGACAACTGTTATTTTCCATTTCTTCTAAAAAATCATATGCTAATTCAACCGTTTTTCTCATTAAAAAGCCACCAGCTGTTGCATCTATGGCACCTCGCATGGGTAGATTCACTCTATTATAGATGTTTACAAAAGGAACTACTTTGGCAAGTTGTCATGTAGGCAGCTCCTTTGGAATTCTTTGAATCGTACCCAAACTTCATATAAAGACTCCTCCTCACTTTGTTGGAAATTTGTGATTTCTTTTATATTTCTAGTGGTCTTCATTAAAAGGAAGCACTTAGTTAAAAAGGCATACACTAGGTTCTCCCAGATTGTGACATTCGCTAGGTTGAGAGAATTCAACCATGCCTTGGCTCAATCCTTAAGTGTAAAAGCAAAGAGCCTCATCTTGGCTACATCTTCCAATAGCCCATTTTATCTGAATGTGTCACAAATCTCCAGTAAGTTGTCCATATGAGCATTAGGATCCTCATTGGCCAGTCCACAAAATTGAATGTTGGTTTGTAGCATATTCAGTAGTGCTAGTTTGATTTTGAGCCTATTGGTATGCATTGGTGGTCTCGTTATTGCTTGTTGATTTGCATTGAACCATGGCCTCATAAATTCCATAGGTTCTTTGTTGTTCTCCTTGATTTCATCCCTCTGCCATTGTTATTTTTGTCACTTCTTAAATTCTGGCTTTTTGAATTTCCCTTTCTTACTTGATGTTGTTAGAAGTTTGTGTATTCATTACTTTGCTAGAACTCCTAGTGGATTTTATGTTTATGCACCTGTAATCATATAAGAAAAAGTTATTAAATTCCTTAAACCAAAAGAATTCAAATTGAGTAAGATGTTAACATTGCAGTCTCCGATAATAACGCCAAAAATTTGTTTGTAGTTTTAAATAGAAAATTTTCAATACTGCAATTATACAAATTGTAACTTATAGTATAAAAGATATCATTTCCATGAGGATTAAATATATTTGCCTAACTATTTGAATTACATTTTTTTAAGGTAAAAAAAAGATTGAATTAATTGAAAATTAAAGTAAACTAACAAAACTTAATGATTGAAGAGATAAAAGATAATATTGAAACTAAAGTAATCAATGATGGAAACTTAGGGATTCTTTTATTCTTGTTTTTTTTCCCTTCACCTTGTGAATTCAACTATGTTAGATCCTAAATATCCAAAGGTTTCAATTACCCTCTCTCGAGATCTAAACAAGTAATTCCAATTGAAATAGAAAAAAGTTGAGTTGCAATCTCTTGTTCTCTCAAAACTACTCCTAACAACTCAATTGGATTTAAAGCAATTCTAAGGATAATTAACTCATAATTAAGATCTCTCTTGAATTATTTATTAACCTGATATTTGTAAGTCTACTAAAGTATCAACTCTTGTTGTACAACTTAACACAAATAACTTGATTCAATCTCTCGATTGAAATCAAGTATGCATAACAAATATCACAAAGTAGTAAATATTGAATTCAACAAGGTAAAAGTTACCAAAAAAAATCAATAATAAACCCTAAAATAGATGTAGCAATTTATAATCATGTTCAAAATACAACTATTCAGATTTAGCATACAAGGCAATGAATTAGAATAAAGATAAGAGAATGAAATCAACTTGAAGCCTTAATATGGAAAACATGGAAAGTTAGAGTTGATCTTGATGATTCCACTTTTGAATATAGTCAATTAATCGTTTATCAAGTTCTCCCGACCAATCCCCAATTCACCTCTTTTGGACATATTGCTTCTCTTATGGTCAATTACTTCATTGCCTTTTAGGTGATTTTCTACCTTCACCAGTGGCGAATTAGTCACTGTCAGCATCACCTTTAGTGATGGCGAAGTAACTTCACTAGTGGCTAACACCACCACTAATGCGAACCCATTACTCAAATAAATAACCTTACACAATTGAACATACACAAACCAAATTTTAATATAGGGGACATGCATTTGAGTGTAACAAACACAATCCAGATCCGAAAACAATGTACACACAAACTAGAAATCCATAACCTAGCTAGGGAACATGCAATTTTAGTTTTCAAACACATGAAATATGTGAGAGGCATATTATGTTTCTAGAAACAACGAACATATTAAAGGAGAAAATATTAAAAAATAATTAAAAAAATGGAGTAGAACATGTTTGGGGCATGTTAATTATGTTCCAAAAAGTTTAAACATGAACATGGGAGGCTTGGTTTTCATAAAAAGGGAGTAGAAGACGTGTGAGGCATGCTAATTATGTTCCAGTAAGCTTAAACATAAACATGGGAGGCTTGGTTTTTAAAAAACTCAAAACAAATTAATTAGTTTTAATTTTCAGAAAATTAAACCTAATTGAAAATTTAAGCCTTAATTTTATCAAATAAATAACAATCAAGCAAATTTAATCAAATTATAGAATTAAAAGTCTGTTTTAATACCATTGTTCGGAAATTAGGGCATGGTATGATCCCGTACATATCAGAATAATTATAAAACTTTTTTATTTTAATTGTTTAGAAGCCAAGATTACTTAATTATATAAAATGATTAACACATAAATCATAATAAAGCATGAATCTTAATTTGTACCTTATTCTGAAGCTTGATCGTATTCTTATCATATCCCTCAAACCAACATATTGAGAGAATTCTACAACTATTAGAGAGAGGGTTAAGTAAGGAGTATTAGATCCCTTAGAGTTTAAGCATATTTATAATAGGTTTTGGACATTTTAGTGATTTAATCGAAATTAAGTTCTATTTTCAATTAAACTCTAATTATTATTACAAATAATTATAATTAAATACTAATTATGGTCAAATAAGGTCTAATATCTCATTTTGATCTTTATTTATTAAATATGTCATATTTAATCATAAAGTTTCTCAAACTTTACAATAAAGACCAACTTGATTAAAATATCTTTTCTCTTTTCAACCCTTTTTTTTATATGACCTATTAGATTCCTAAATATGTTGGCAGTAGATATAAAGTATAACTATAAATCATATTTAAAAATGGATAAATTAAACTCCTTTAATTTATTTTTATTCTCTAATTAAATAGTTTAATTTATAGATGAAGATTCCTATCTAGAAACATATCATGGCCACCCAATATTTAGTAATGTCAAAGTAGTTTTGACTAACCTTTTCATGCATAATTTTTTTGTATAATTCAATAATTTCATCATATAATGTTCTGATTAGTTATAGAATATGGAATTAATGTCTACTTTATTTGAGTCAAATTATATTAGTTCTCCACTATTAAGAATTGAATCAATTAATAACATTTAAAAACTATTTTTGAAAGTGTCATCCTAGTTTGGCCAAGGATTTCGCAAATTAATACTAATCAAGAACAATGGAACATTCTTCCTAATCACTTTAGAGTGACAAATCATATAGTGATCATTTAAGTACCTCTATATAATTCACTCTATATCCAATAACTACTAATTGGGCTATCTTTAACTAAAATATACCATAAGTATTATCAAAACATAACAATCCATACATGAGATAATTTTGGAGATCTCAAGTCAAAAGATCACTTATACAATCATTACAGTGAGAATTTTCATAGACACATAAGTAATGTTCCAAATAAAATTATTATATAGGGTCAGTTCAGTGAACTTATTCTCCAACAAATACTCACACTCTTGTTTAAGTATTTGCATACTCTAGTATATAAGATCGACTACTTCTTTCACAAGAAAAAATATAGCGTGTGCTAGTCTTTTTATATTCTATTAATGTCTAGTCTTAATAAAACAATGACTAGAAACAATTTAGGGATAGTACATAAATACAATATGAATCTCATAATTATGATTTTATCATAATTTTATTTGAAATATATATTTATCTCGTGAACTTTATTATATATATATCTAAATATGTATAAAATAATTTAAATAATTTTTTCAATAAACTACAATTAACCGATTGGCTGTAAATCATAAACCAATAAAAACTTGCATCAACAGAATATAGAAAACGTGGTAAGTTTATGAGTTAGACATATAGTCATAAAAAGTTCTCTTTTTACAAAAAATATCCAGGTAATGCACTTCTATATTTATTTATTTTCATCAATTTATCTATCTCCTAACCATGACAAATGCAGAACTTCATATGCTTCAAAAATTGCAATTATTTTGAAGAAAATTAACAAAAGAAAATTAAAATTAAAAATATCTTTATATGTTAATAGATGGTGTCTTTAATTTAGGAAACTACTCACTTTACCATGTGTTATTAGAATAGTTGGTACACTAAGCGGTAAACTTATTTCAGTAATACAATTATTTACCTTTAAAAAAAAGTTCAAATATCTTCACATTTTACTTCGAACGGGTTTCTGAAAAAGATTCTTAATTAGGCCATGGACTCAAGAGTTAAATCTTTTGTAGGTCTATAATCAATAATGCTGCTAAAATGAAACGATTTCATTTTCCTATATCTATCTGTTAAACAATCCATGTTGATTAACAATTGTAATTATTATCATAAGTATGTACGTAATTTCCTTTTCACACTCAGTTATAAGGTTGTTTGAACTCTGATTAATTTGGGCAGAGCTAATAGAGATTATATGACTACTAAACTTCACTACTTTTTCCATTTTGCTGCTTATACTCTACAAGTCGTTGCAAAGTTAATCATTGAAAAACCGTAGAGTACATTATTGGTTGACCTTCTAATCCTTCTGTTTGACAAATGGATCATTTAAATGTTACAATTTGAATAACATAATTATGTGTATGGATTTTAAAATTTTAATTCATTTTTATACATCATTTAGTGGCTAATTTTTGTGTCATAAAATTCAAATTTATTAATGAATATATATTTTAAAATTTTTCATTTAATTTTTAAAATTTTAAATAAAAATCCTAATTTATTTCATTTCCATAAACAACTAATTTCATTTCTAAATAAACTATGTTAATAGTTTCTTATTCTTCAATAATTAATAATAATAACAATATTATTAAGAATCTCGTTCAAGTAAAGGTCTTGCTTCTCTCTAAACACCAGCACCTTGCATGATCAAATTGTGTTACTTCCATCTACAGTTTAAGCCCTCCCTCCACCCCAAACACTTAGAACTAGCTTGTTCCCTCTGTTCCTTTTTTATTACTTTTACCGCTTTTCCTTCCTTCTCTTCCTACTCATTCCCCTTCCCTGATGGCATGTTTGGTTCAATGGAATAGGTATTCTATTCTAGGTGTATTCTTGACAATTATTTATTCCTATGTTTGGCTAGAAAAAAAGAGTTAGAATAGCTATTCCTAGGTTTAATTATTCTTGAAACTTGGGGAATAGCTAAAGAAGACATCCCGTTGTCTTTACCTATTCTGGGCAATATCGAAATAAACATTACACAAATGAGGACTGAAATATCCTTGTCCCTCTCGCTCTCGTCTTCACATTTCATAATAAGAATAATAAGAAGAAATTTAATAATAAGAATAAGAATAAGAATAAAAAATTAATAAGAATAATAAGAATAATAATAATAAGAAGAAGAAAATTAATAATAATAAGAATAAAAATTAATAATAATAAGAAGAAGACGAAGAAGAAGAAGAAGAAAATTAATAATAATAAATAATAATTAAAAATCAATAATAAGAAGAAGAAGAAAATTAATAACAATATTAGTAGTAGTAGTAATAATAATAATAATAATGTAGTAAGTGATGACTACAATGGATATTTTGGTCTTTTTGTTAGTTATTCCTTTGTCATTCCAAGTTTATATTTTCAAACCAAACACTGAAATAAAAATTCTTTAGTAGTAAACCAAACAAAGTAATACATATTCTCATTCTATTCATCATCTATTTTATTCCTAAGAATAATTATTACCTTCCTTATCTATTCCAGCAGGTGAACCAGACAGGTTGTAAGTCTTTCGACTCCTGATCTTTTCCTTTACCCAATTGTATAAAATGTCCTCCTTCCTGCTGTTAGCTTGTGTCTCCTTCTTCCTTGCTACATTTCCTCTTATTCTCACAACTCCTTCTTGGTTTACCTATAACTTGGTCTTTCTTGCCTTTTCCTATTTTCTTTTTTCTCTTCCAAGCTGTTACAACTTTTCTGTTGTTGCTTTATTTCTTTCTCTACCAAACTTTTTTTAGAAATGTAAGATCTTAAGCCTTTAATTTGTGGGGAAATCGGGATAGAATCTGATCATGACCTCAGCGAAATAATTATAAAACTTTTTTGTATTTTGATTTCTTAAAAATCAAGATCATTTTAATTCTGTAAAATGATTAACACATAAATTGTAATAAAGCATGAATCTTAATTCATATCTTATTCTAAAGCTTGATCCTTTTCTTATCGTATCCCATGAACCGCTTCTGAAACTAATCCATCTCAACCACTGTAGCGCACAAGCGTTGGGCCTCTAACAATATCCACATAACAAGTTGAGAAAACTCTGTAACTCTTATAGAGATGGTTAAGCAAGAAATGCTAACTCCATTAGAGCTTAAACCTATTTATAATAAGTTCTGGATGTTTTAATAGTTTAATTGAAATTAAATTCTAAATTCAATTAAACTTTAATTAGAATTATAGATAATTCTAATTAAATACCAACTATACCCAAATAAGATCCAATATCTTATATTGATCCTTATTTATTAAATATCTCATATTTAATCATAAAATTTCTCAAACTTTGCAATCAAGTCCAACTTGATTAAAATATCTTTACTCTCTTCAACTCGTTCCTTATATGTAACTCATTAGGTTCCTAAATATGTTGACAATAATTATAAATTCCAATTCTAATTCATAATTAGAATTAGATGAATTAAAACTTTTTTAACTTATCTTTATTTTTTTTAATTAAACAATTTATAATCATAGATCAAGATTGGTGTCTAACAACGCATCATGGCTATCCAAATATTTAGGAATGTTAAAGTGATTTTGATTAACCTTTTAGCGCATGATTTTGCCATGTAATTTAGTCCTTTCATCATACAATGTTTCAATTAGACAGAGTATGGAATTAATGTCTACTCTTTTTTAGTCTAATTATATTAGTTCTTTGTCATTAATTATTGATTAAATTAATGACACTTATAAATTATTTAAAAAACATCATTCCACCTTGGCTAAGGATTTCCTAAATCAACATTAATAAAGAACAACGGAACTTTCTTCCTAATTACTTTAAGGTGATGAATCATATCTTGATCACACAACTACCTCCATATAATTCATGCTACATCTAATGGCTACCAATTGAACTACCTATGATTAGAATAGATCAAAACATAGCAATTCCTATACAAGATAACTTTAGAGACCCTAGGTCAAAGGATCACTTATACTATCATTACAATGAGAATTTTCATAGACATACAAGAAATGTTCCAAATGGATTTCCCATATCGGATCAATTTAGTAAACTTATTCTCTAACAATCACCCATCTGTTTGTTTAAGAATCTCTATACTTTAGTCCACGAGATTGAATACTTCCTTCATAAGGAAAAACATAACATATGATAGTGCTTTTACGCTTTATTAATATCCAGTCTTAATAGAAGAATGACTAAAAATAATTTAGGGATAATACATAAATATAATATGAATCTCGTAATTATAATCTCATTATAATTTCATTTCTAATGTATAATTATCCCATTGACTTTATCATATACATCTAAACAAGTACAGTAGAAAGTATGCCTTTAAATTATTTTGTTACTAAACTACAACCAAAGCAATTGGCTGCAAGGTATAAACCAACATTATCAAGGAGCATTCACTACAATAAACTAGCCTATAGGCAATGAATGAAAACATAATCAATGTGTCCAAAAGTGTCACATATAATTATTTCTGACATTTACAATTTGTCGCATGAAATGTTGCTAATTTCTCATAATAAAAAACTATAGGCGACGTTCCCCAGAATTGTGGTAAATATTATTATATACGAATTTTTTTCAGACCTAAAACACTATAAATACATATCCAAATATCGAATATAATTCAATGTTATCCAAAAAAATTGGCACCGCATGTTAAAAAACGAAAAAGAACATAGCCAACACTTTTTCTCTACATTGTATGCATTAGTAGTGATATATCATCTGTTACATTTTTCTAGTTTCATTAGTAAAATCTTTTAACTAGATTTTTGTAATTTTGTAAATAAATTCTTTTAACTAGAATTTTGTAATAACATTGTCAAACATTTTTCACAACTTTTTACGTAATCTATAATATTGAGCAATTTGTGACATTTTGTATATAATTTATCAACATCTTTTTTAATTATTTGGTTATTATTATCAAATTAAATCTTAAAGAAATATTATTAATTTAAAATATCAACCATTTCTTATATAAATAAAACTATATACGTATCATTAAATTGTACGATCAAAAGTAATATAACATTAATAGCTGATCTTTTGTTCCTACATTAAATATTAATAATAGTTTAAGCATTACTTTTTGTAAACAACATAATATAGAGAAAAAACTTCACAAATTGGAATATGTGTACACATACTATAAAAAATTAGCCAAATGTGATGTCCAAGTAGATAAACCTATAACAAGTAATAAGGTTGCTTAAAGTCAACTTAAATTATTATTATAAAATTCATGCATATAATTATTTGGTTCAAATTAAAGAAAATACCATATAAATTTGTGATCTGCAACATGATTACTCATCAGTTGCATCGTCATCCATTCTATAATTCGAGAAAAAAGTAGTGAAGTTAAATCATAGTGGTCCGTGTCCAGAAATCCCTTTTTCGTGTAAATTAACCATATTTATAATGATTATTTAATTAGTAAATATCA
>JAOQMM010141566.1:0-13187 GCA_027563515.1 Erythroxylum platyclados | reverse complement strand
AAAACACCAATCTCCCTTCTTGTTTGGAATACAAATATCATACCATTTCACCATTGATGCTTTTCCTTTGATTATATCACCGAACTAGAGGAAATTCTTGGTTATCTTCTCAATAGCTTTAACTAAATTCGTTAGTAGCATGAGACAATACCTCCAGTACCGGTATTTTCAACTTTAGAGCCAGCTCCAATGTAAGAGCCTTCTTTCTTTTATCTCTTTCTTTAATCATGTGATCAATAAGGTGACAAAGAAAGTCAATGAGGGATTATAGAGGAAAAAGTGACTGTCTTATTACAAATTATAAAAAGATGGTGCGAATATTTGTAAGTGTTACATTTATTAAATATTTGGTCAACTTGAAAATTTTAGTTTGTGTTGATGTTCCACCTTTCTAGCTCCCATATGCTTATCATCATTTGCCTCTATTACTAATGCCTTATACTCTTCAAATGGAATTCTTTTAGCTTTCCCTATTCATCTAGACCCTCTACCATTCAAACCATTTTTCAAGCCGCAACAACCATTTCCTCAAATCTAGCTTGGTTATGCCTCATTTGTAAATCACACTTGGGGGCAATAAAGCCAACATGGCTAATAAAAACAACTACAGGAAAGGTAACAAAATCAAGGAGGTTAGAGGATCAAGAAGGATTCTTTACCACCACCAAGGTCGATTACTTTGAAAGAACTCTAGAAGCTACTTCTAAGCCAAAACATAATTGTGCCTATACCTAGAAAATGATTTGAGACTTCATATATTTGTTGGTATAAGCTAGAATTGACATGTGAATATTAGAATGGGACAAAAAAGCATTCGGTTGCAACCTATGTCTCCATTTAAGCTAAGGTCAGATCTTTTCTGAAGTAGGGTGGATAAAGCTAGAAGAGAGCAGATTGAACGTCAACAAAAATCCTTTACCAACAAATTTAGCTTTAGTGGATTTAAAGTAGTAAAAGGAGAAGCTTGAGGGTAATTGGATTTGTTCGACAATCCTATTTGTTCCTCTAATATTATTTGCTTTCATTTTTATTTGTTATCTATTTCATTCTAGGTCCCAAAAATGATTGTTTTTTTTTATGTGGAGCATTCATACATGTAAAAAGTTCACTAAATTTTGGCATATATTAAATTATGAATATTTTCTTAAATGAACAATTTTGCATTATAGTTGTTAATTTTTAATGTTGAATAGTTGTTGATGAATACTTAGACACCCTCACAACTATCCATTAAATGTCTTGTAAATGTTTATTCATATCTTCTTACAAATTGATTTTTTTTATTGCTTGAACCAATGCTATATACATGAATAAACATCTAAATGATGTAAAATTTGAAAAATAAAATATCTCATGAATAACCCTATTGTTAGTTGGCCTAACATTCCTTAATTTGCTCTTTTCTTTCCTAAGACGTATTATTATGATATTGAGGGAGTGATTATATGTAGAAGTTGCATTTCTCATTTTAGAAGAAGCTTCAAGGCTCTCAAAGAAAGCCTTATAAGTTTAGGCCATAACAGTGGTGAGAAACCCAAAATAAGGTACAAAAATTATTTGAATGCAATTACCTTTAGGTTAAAGAATTAATATTATAGCTAAAATTTCAAAATAATTTATTTAGCAATCAAGGAGCATAAATACTACTCAAACTAGGGAAGAAATTTATGTAAGACAAAAGTTGTTAATGAATTATTTCCCTTATGGCCTGTTTGGTTCACCTGCTGAAATAGATAAGGAATGGAATAGTTATTCTTGGGAATAGAATAGATGAGAAATAGAATGAGAATAAGTATTACTTTATTTGGTTTACTATTAAAGAATTTCTATTCTAATGTTTGGTTTGAAAATGTAAACTTGAAATGACAAAGGAATAACTAACAAAAAGACCAAAATATCCATTGTAGTCATCACTAACTACATTATTATTATTATTATTATTATTATTATTATTATTATTATTATTACTATTATCATTAATTTTCTTATTATTCTTATTCTGATTTTTAATTTATTATTATTAATTATTATTAATTTTATTATTATTAATTACCTTTAGGTTAAAGAATTAATATTATAGCTGAAATTTCAAAATAATTTATTTAGCAATCAAGGAGCATAAATACTACTCAAACTAGGGAAGAAATTTATGTAAGACCAAAGTTGTTAATGAATTATTTCCCTTATGGCCTATTTGGTTCACCTGCTGAAATAGATAAGGAATGGAATAGTTATTCTTGGGAATAGAATAGATGAGAAATAGAATGAGAATAAGTATTACTTTATTTGGTTTACTATTAAAGAATTTCTATTCTAATGTTTGGTTTGAAAATGTAAACTTGAAATGACAAAGGAATAACTAACAAAAAGACCAAAATATCCATTGTAGTCATCACTAACTACATTATTATTATTATTATTATTATTATTATTATTATTATTATTATTACTATTATCATTAATTTTCTTATTATTCTTATTCTGATTTTTAATTTATTATTATTAATTATTATTAATTTTATTATTATTAATTACCTTTAGGTTAAAGAATTAATATTATAGCTGAAATTTCAAAATAATTTATTTAGCAATCAAGGAGCATAAATACTACTCAAACTAAGGAAGAAATTTATGTAAGACAAAAGTTGTTAATGAATCATTTCCCTTAAAATGTAAAGATAATAAGAAGAGGGAGCAAACTTTAAAGAGATCATTACTAATTCATTACGAAAAGGGATTTGACTCCAACACACCAATATGTTATTACATAACTAAAGAACATGACTTCAACTAAAAACTTACCTTAAACTCAAATAATACATTCCTTACTTCAAATGTCTTTTTAACTTTAACTAAGAAATTTAAACAAAGGTTGTTGCTTTATCTTCTACATGTTTGTTACTCGATCTTGAAAATGTGAAACTGATTGTTTTCACCAATTCATAAAAATAAAGGAAGAAAAGAGTAAAAAAAAAGGTGAGGAAATTTTCACTCAGGGGTAAAGCCAATTAAAAATAGTTTGAAATTTCTTAACTAAGGCTCATCAAAACAAAAAAATGCGAAAAAGTGTGACCTGACAAAAGTTAAGCTAATGAGCAATAACCTAAACAAAAATAAGGATGTGAGCAAAGTGAAAATAAGTAAAACAAGCTCCTAAATAGAAATTTCTTGAAAAAAGAAAGAAAGAAAAAAATTTAGGTTAAAAATTAAAAAATAATTGGCCTAGGAAAATTTAACCATTAAAAGTAAAGTCAAAAGCTTGTTAGTTCGAAATTTGACAAACAACGTCCCAAGTAATAATCAAAGAACTAAAAAAAAAAGTAAAAACCTTGCTAGGTTGAAAAATGGTAAATGACATCCTAAGCAAATCAAAGAACAAATATGAAGGAATATCCTTTAATAATTTAAAGAGTATAACATGAAATTAAATCTGAAGGGCAAAGGGAGTGCCTTATTTGTTAGTATATAGGCCTACTACTTTAAAACGTCATAGTGTTTGTATCCTTTGTTAATATTTGGGTTCTAGTCCCCTTATTTAGGTTTGACATCCTAAATACTTTCGTCCTTAAAACTAAGGAATATGAAATAATTATATCAATCATGAGTACCATTATTTGTTTGCACCAACTTGTTTGTGTCTTTATAATCTTACTAAACCACATAGAAAACTTACTTATAGGTTTATTTGATGTATGAAATTCAACAAATTCGAGGTAGGTTCAGTATCTCATAGATGATATATGATAAGGAAGTAGGATAAATAATCTAAAAATGCGAGCAAAGTTAGCCAAGAATCAAACATGTCTCTCTTACCAAATCTCTTACAAAGTCATTCGAAGGACACCATATGCCACACTTAAAGTTGTTATAATAGACATTATTCTCTTTAGGTATGGGATAACATACTCTTTCTAGAGAAGTTGATCCCCTAACCTTGATATAAGAGAGAAGGTTATAAATAAAAACTAGGTCTTCCAAATCCGCAAACCTCATCTTACTATTGTACCTCTCAGCTTCAAAGGTTTTAAGGTTGTCAGGCAAGAGCTCCATAGTCGTTGGCTAATCTCTACTTGAAGTATCACCATCATATGGCATAATAGGTCCTCCTACATTTATTGGAGCCCTAGATTTTAATTGACTTCTCTAAGTTACTCTTAAAGTTCTATTATAGCCACTGTCAGAACTAAGAACTAAACATGATTAAAAGCAATATAAAAGCATGGAAATGTATCGAAACTTACAAACTTGTATAACTTTTAATAAGAATAGAATACTAGGATGAATTAATAGTATAGATTTCTAGCTTGTCTAATGAAACAACATGCAAGGAAATGAAACTTATAAATGACTTTGAATCCTCTTATATATAAGGGAAAGTATTTTGATCCTAAGGCTCATAAAATGGGCTATAAATTGAATTGTATAAGCATACAAAATAGATTAGTTTATGGTTGAATTATGTTATCACATAAAATGTGTTATATTTGTAAATTTATGGTTGAATTATATAATCATACAAAATGAGTTATAGTTATGAGTTATGTAATTACACAAAATAGGTTGTAGTTATAAATTTAAGGTTGAATTATGCAATCATACAAAATGAGTTATAGTTATGACTTTATGGTTGAATTATATAATCTTACAAAATAAATTATAGATATGACGTTACGGTTGAATTATACTCACATAAAATGGGTTATAGTTATGAATTTACTATTGAATTATGTAATCATATAAAATAAGTTATAGTTATGACTTTATGGTTGAATTATATAATCTTACAAAATAAGTTGTAGTTATGACTTTATGGTTGAATTGTACTTACACAATATGAGAATTTCTTAAATAAAATGTGCTTAAGCCTTAAATTTTCTTAAAGAACCATTTATTTAAGTTCTTGAAGTTCACTTGCATGTGAATATCATATGATTCTTGAGAAGCTATCGTTGAAATATGTCTTCATTTATTTTACAGATAAATGGAGGGAAGTTCAAATACTTTTGATAATTCAGCCACTTCAAGAAGATTTGATGATCCAACTTAGGCTTATGATAGATTGGTTCTAGAAAAAAGAACTATACCATTTGTTTATATTGTAATAAGCATTTGAAAGATAGAAGAATCATAAAATTAAAATAGCATTTAGATCAGATCAAAGATGAGCCTTGCAAGAAAATGAGTCATGATGTGAAATGGTAAATAAAGACTTTAATTGAAGAGTATCAGCATATGAAAGATATAAGGCAACGACTGAACTACAAAATAGGTATTAGAAGGTAGTATTCCTACCCAAAAGAAGGGAATATTGTACCTATTATAAGCAAAATAAGAAGACAAGTGTCTAACTTTTTTACACCATAAACAACTCTTGGAGCTCAGCCTTCAATCCCTAATGCCTTACAATCTAAAAAAGTGTCTTATACTATGGACATGGCAATGGCTAGATGGTGGTATGATTTAGGTATAATATTCAATGTTGCCCAGTCTTATTGGCACCAACTTATGGTAGATGATATTGCTTCTTATGGTCCAAGATCCAAAGCTCTTTCAATTGATGATTACAAAGGTAAACTTCTATGAAATAAACAGTTATTTGAATGAAAGAAGAATGACTTGGGTTACTTAAGGGTGTTCAATCATATGTGATGGTTAGACAAATAGAAGACAGAAGCATATTATCAAATTTTTGGTTTCTTCTACAAAGAGAACAATATTTTTGAAGTCTGTTGATGTATCTGGTCTTATCAGAAAAACTGATACTTTGTTTCAATTATTTATTAAAGTTATGAATGTAGTTGGTAGAAGATTGCAAAGCATCTATATTTCTTTTTATTGAACTCCTTGTGCTACATATTGCATTAAACTGATGTTGGAAAATATAGGAGATGTTATATATTTTCTTATCATTGTTTAGACTGTACAAAAAGCAAAAAAAAAAAAGATCAAGTTCATCTACAAACATGCATGGATCTTGAATTTAATGATAATGGATTTCACCAATTGTAGAAATTTATTTCATCCTACTATTACAAGATTTACAGGTAATTTCTTATTACTACAGTGTTTTATTATAATGAAGAAGGAGTTGAGGCAAATGCTTATAAGTGATAAGTGAGTTACGTCTTAGCATGCTTAATCAATGCTAGAATAGAGATTTCTAGAATTATACTTAAAGATCATGAATTTTGGTCCCAATTTTAATTTATCATCTGAGTTTGTGAACCTCTAGTAAGGATAATTCATCTAGCTAATAGTGATGAGAAGGCAATAATAGGTTATTTTTATGATGTCATAGAGAGGATGAAGGAAGCAATCAAGGTCAATCTAAAAAATATGCTTTCTTTGTACATACCTTATCTTGGAATTATCATTGAGAAATAAGAAAGACAACTTTACTCTCTGTTATTTGAAGCTAGGGCATTTTTTGAATCCTAGTATCTATTTCAAATCAAGTTTTACAAAGAACGCTACAATGAATAGGGGAATACTATTAACTATTACAACAATTATTGCGTACAAGACGATGTAAGATCTCCTAAGCTCATAAATAGAGGTTCATAAGTGTGCTTCTGGTGATTTTGAGATGCCTAGTGCTATTCGTCAAAGAGAAAAGTTTAATTCAGGTATATATATTTTTAACTTTTGTTACATGTTAAAAATTAATTTTGTTTATAATGTTATTTATGCTGTTTTAAAGTTGCTTGGTAGGACCAATTCAAAAGTGGTGTTCTAAATTTACAATGGTTTGTAATTCGAATTCTGAGTCGATATGTGAGTGCGACAGGGTGTTAAAGGAATTTGAGCACATTTAAATTCATCTATTCCAAGAAAAAGAATATATTGACACAAAAGATTGAACGACTTGGTTTTTGTTTGATACAATTTAAAACTTCGAGAAAGATATGTTATTATTATATTAAATTCAGTATAATTTCTTGTAATTTTTAAATTATTTTATTTTATTTATTTATTAGGACTCTTAATAGAATAAGTAGTGTTGTAAATCTAATTTGCCTCGACCATATTGGTCTTTTGGGCTTATGAGGAATTGAATTTGATAGATGAAAGTGACTTGAAAGATAATTTTAGATGAAAAAGTAATGATGAGAATTTCGTACCAAATAAGAGTTGAGGTAAATGCAATTTGAGTGAATATCCTATTAATTGAAGTTTCAGGTTTTTCATTTCTTCTTTTATTTTAACTTCACTTGTTTTTTATGCGTATGTTAAATTCTATATATGCAATATAAATATAACTATAAATATTTTTATTTCAGATTTTACTTTTAGTTGGTTGTTTCTTCCGCACAAACTCTTGTTATAATACTTAGAAAGTCATAAAACTTTATTATTCTTTTTATTTGATGTTTTGTTATAATTATTATTTATTATATGATGAAATTATAGCATTTTAAGTACCTTGTATCATCCTTAATTTTATATTTGTAAAACAATTAAATGATCTTTTTTATATTAATTGTGGTTATTGTTTATATATAAAATATGTGAAAAGTAATATTAATAAAAATAAATAGATTGTTGTTATTTCAAATTTTTATTGTTATAATTTTTGAAGATATGATTGATGTAAAATTATAAATTATATAATACAATATATATTGAATAACTATTTTACAATTTAAAAAACATTCAAGAACTTTTTTATAATTTTAAAAAATTACTGGACATGGTATCTGATATTTATTGAGACTAATACAATACCGAACCAAATCCAATACTCATACTACTACGAAATTCATAATACTGATACAATTCAGGTACAATGCTAGTTTTATTCGAAGTTCCGTTTTTCTAACGTTTCATGGGAAATGAAGCTTTTAGAAAATAATTAACGAGAAAAGGACCGTTGGGTTGGGTGGCACGCCTGTCGGAGAAATTTTAACGGCGAAACACGTGTCCCTTCCTCTTCCTTCTGTATAGACTGCATTATAAGACCGCCCAAGTCTCGACTTTGAAAATTTGCCAATACTCGCTTCTTCTTCTTCTTCTTCCTCCTATTGTTTGGTAAAGTAAAATAGTTCCCAAGTACAATGCTGGAATCCAGGGACAGACTATCAACACCCCTTGCCATTGATGCTCTTTTTGCCAATCGTCGCTCTGGGTCCTTGCGCATCTACCTTGACCAGCCTGAGCTTGACTTTGTCTTCTCTGGATCTCCACGTCCCACACCAACTGGATCTGTTGTTTTCCCTAGTAGAGCTGGTTTGGCCAGTCCCGTACCCGGGAGCTCTCATGGGTCTCCAGCGACCGACCCAGAGAACGTTCGCTTTGGAAGTGCTCGGAGAGGAAGGCCGGTTAGTGTGTTGCCTCACTGGTATCCAAGAATTCCTCTCCGAGATATCACTGCCATTGTTAGGGTAATGATGCTCTGTTTTTCCTTGTTTTAAAAAAAATTATTGTCTTGTTGGGTTGCGGATGGATAGAAATGAAAATGAATGCTCTGTTATTAATGTTTTCAATTCTTTTATTTTACTTTATGAACTGGTAATTATTTCTCTTTGATTAGTGGAAATTTCCTCCGAAGTGATTTGTAATGCTGGATTTAACATTTGTGCTTGGTTATAGAATCGATTAAACTAAAACCAGAGTGCAACTCATTTGAACAGGCCATCGAAAGGAGAAGAGAGATATTGGGAGGAAGTGAAGGCCAAGAAATTGGGAACCCAGTGCCGCAGGATCAACCCACTCCAGGTTCATCTTCTGATCCATCGCCATCTGCTCATCATTTCGAGCACAGCAACATCATCACCACTCCTTTACCGACTCTTGGAGTCAAGCGATGCCCTCCTAGTGTCGGGAAAGTGCCCATGATTTTATTCGACATCACGAATCAACCCTCTGTGGATTCCCATGCACTAACGCCTCAGAAGAAACTTCTCGACTCGATTGACACGGTTGAGAAAGTAGTAATGGAGGAGTTGCAGAAACTGAAGAGGACTCCAAGTGCTAAGAAGGCAGACAGGGAAAAAAGGGTCCGTACTCTTATGTCAATGCGGTAGGTTGATCATCGTCAGATGATGTTTCGTTTTGGTTTGACATCAACAACTGTGGAAGACGTGGGAGTAGAGAAGGAGAGCAGGGTCTGTTGACATGGCTGTATGGAAGTTGATCATCTTCTGGTGATTGCTTCATCAGGAAATTGATCATCTCTTATGATCTTGCGGAGTCTGGAACTGACAGACCTAACCATTGTTAGAATTGCTTATTGGTTTTCCTTAGCACATCTCGCTGATGACTACGTAGGAATATTTCGGTGGTAATTACGTCTACTGGATTTACTGCAATCTTTCATTTTTTCCTTCAACTTTTCTTTCATTCTGTTGAAGGATTTTTGTAGTTGCCTTATTCTTTAAGGTGCGTAGGCTTTGATCATGAAGTGCTGTATTGATCTGATGTACATAAGATTTGAACATTATTTCCTTTTCGGCATTAGATTGTTTCCGAGCATGTATTACCGAAGTATGACAAACAAGGATCAGTTCAGATGTTGAATCATTTCTAGTGAGTAGTGATGCCCTTGGCTGTTGTTATATATATATATATATATAACAACAGCCAGAAGGGATTAATAGTATATATATATATAGATATACGAAATGACAGGCCTATTCGTTTTGTGGACCTGATGGCACATTGGCACCTAACATTTTCTCAGCATATGATTCTTGGAATTTTTTGTTTTGTCTATTCTAAAAAATGTTAGGGTATATATACAACAATAAGTTTGTAACGGTAGCAGTAATCTAGTTTAGAATCAGATTCTTGTTGCTGTTTTAATAAAAAAGGAATCAACAAACTAAAATGCGATTGGTTGTTTCTATTACAATTTTCTATTTCTAAAAATAAAAAACCAATAGATTTTCAAAAACAGAAAAAAAGATATTTTTCTAATATTTCGCAGCAGGTTTTTATACGTTTTCTTTCTACTTCCGCCTCTTATAAATTTCCTTTAGTGTAGAAACTCTATCTCTTCTCTTTCTCTTGCTTTTTTGTTCTTTTTTCTCTCCCTACCTCATCTCTTAAGTCCCTTTTCTATCCGTGGAGAAAGTGAAATTAGCTTAGGCTTTTAACCAAATAAGTTTCCGAATATCTGATTTTTCTGCGTTTCTGGTTTTTTACGTTTCTGTATATACATGTTTCGCTTTCTGCACATACATGTTTGTATGTGTTCTACATTTTTGGTTTACTGTTTTCGTTATTTTTTCTTCATTTATGATTTTTTACGTTTCTATTTCTACACATACGCGTTCTAAATTTTTGGTTTACTGCTTTCTTGGGTTTTTTTTTGTGTTTTTGGTTTTTTACATTTCTACATATATATGTTTTGCTTTCTGCACATACATGTTCTATATTTTTGGTTTACTGTTTTCCTAAGTTTTTCTGTGTTTTTGGTTTTTTACATTTTTTTTGTTTTAATTTTTTGTTACAAATTTCAACTAAACAGGTTTTTGTTTTCAGTTTTTATATTATAAATCTCAACTAAACAGGATTTTGTTTTTTTAGTAAAAAACAAAAATAAAAAACAAAAACTACAACAGAAAAACAGAAGTAGAACCAAACAACCCCTAAGTTAATGAAATTTATATAACTGGGGATTAGCTTTGATAATACAATCGTTACAGTGCATAATCTCTACCATGCCTATAAAAGTGTAAGGATTTAGTAAGGATACTCAATTTGGAATGGTAAATAAAGAATTATTTTTTAATAAGATGAGACTTGATGAGAGAGTCAAATAATTGGTCTATAATGTGAACATGAGATATTTGAAATTGTTTATGATACTTGATCACAAACAAAGTAAAAATTAATTACAATATGCTTCATGCATGAGTGGAATATAAGATTAGAATATAAGTTGCTCTAATCTTATCACAATAAATTATAGGAGTTGCAGGAAGTGAAATCGCAAGCTAATGGATCAAGTTAGTCAACCAATTTACTTTAGCAATAGTAGACACAATGGTGCGGTATTTAAGTTCAGTGGAAGAGTGAGTTATAGTAGATTGTTTCATAGAGCTCCAAATAATATGGTTGGAACTAAGAAAAATAATATATGCAGAAGTGGAGTAACATGTATCACCAAAGGCATGAAGAGTAGGGTGAATAAGTTGCTAGTGTATTGTGTATGAACTGAGCCAGTTTATTGACAACATAACTAATATTAAGTCTTCTAAGTGAGAGATACTAAACAAGGCCAAGTACTTATCGATACTCAATTAAATCATTTTTAAGAAATCCATTAGTAAGCTTAAGTATTATAGATGGAGATAGTAGAGTGCAACTTCTTTGACTTTATTCAATTTAGTGCATTAGAGAAGATCAATAGTACATCGGAACAATTCTTTGGAAGATCTAGTGGTTTCAACACCTAGGAAATAGTTGAGTTTGCTAAGATCCGTAAGCGAGAACCAATTGGAATGGTGATAATGAATTCTTCAAGTTTTGATAATTATTTGTCAATGAGTACAATGTCATCCACATACACAAGTAGGTACATAGTATATATGCCTACATTGCAGATAATGAGAGAAGTATCACTGTTAGAATTGATGAAACCATATGTAATGAGAACATAATAAAGTTTATTGTACCATGACTTGGGAGCTTGACGAAGCCTATAAATTGCTTTATTTGATTTCCAAACAAGAGTTGCATATCAAGATTTAATAAATATTTAGGGTTGTTATATAAAAATAAAAGTTAGAAAGATTGTCCTATAAGAAGGAGTTTATAACATCTAGTTGAGAAAAAAATTAAGCATCTGATATTGGACATAAGGGGTGATGGGTTAGAGAGAGTTTCTCCTGCCTTTCTCTAAGTGCAAAAGTGGTATGCTTGACTTCTCTTCATCCTCACCTTGATTTGCTTTCTTTTTCACCTTTAGTTCTTCCCCGTCCCCACGCATCCCATTCATTGTCTTGCTTTTGGTTTTCAGTAACTAGGGGCATTTTTGTACTTTCCACAAAATCACCCCCTCCCGCCAACCATTCTTATCGTTTTTAACTAACTTTTGTCTGTCCATATTTCTGCAAAGTTTTTCTTGTCTATTTCTAACACAAAGCTTAACAGTCCCACCCAAAACATATATGAATTTCCACCTTTGCCATCCCTCACCCTCACCCCCACACCAGAATCCTTTTCGCTATCCTATGTTGCACCCCTTCCACAGAAAACCTGGAAGCAAGTGGTAGGAGATCACCCCACTTTGAACTTATCCTTCAAACCTCCTTAAGAATTAGATGGAAAACTTATTGCTTGCCCCAATCTCAAGACTCTAAAAGAGGGAGCACGCAATTAGGAGTCTACAGTTGTTGGATTCTTCTTCGACCAATGACCAGTCTTTCCTAGATAAAGAATTTCATTATAGGCTTAGATTCATAGATTCCATTTCTAGGCCAGTGAGAATATATTGTGACAATTCAGCTGTTGTTTTTCTAGCTAAAAACAATGAGAGTGGTAGTCAGAGTATACATATCGACATTAAGTTTTTATCTATAAAGGAATGTGTTAAGGAAAAGAAAGTGATCATTGAACACATTAGCACTAAATTGATGATAGTTGATCCTTTAACAAAAGGCATGCGACCAATGAAGTTCAAGGATTATGTTGTTAGAATGGGATTAGGTTCCATTATATAGTTTTCATTATATAGACAATGTTATTTTCGTGAAACTCTTATAATATTTTCTCATATTATAGTGCAAATCATTGAATTTTTAGAAAATTAATTATTTTGAACCTAGAATAAACATAGGTTTTATTCATTAAGTAATGTTACCACATTCGAGTTGATATAAAATATAATATACTGTATATATGAAAGATATCACTCAACTACTAAAGGACTTATCTCCATGATTCATATATTATATTTGGATCAAAATGGGATTTGATACCAAGTTAAACATATGGACCAAGTGGAAGAATGTGAGAACTTTTCATATTCTGGTATTAAATGGTCTAACGTTATGTAGTTAATAGGTATGAATGTCTTGTTTTTGTGGTAACTGACAATATGCTTGATGGGAGCACATTGATATATATTTGTGCTTGCAGACTTTTAGAGTCCTTAAAATTCCTTTATGAGGTTCTATGTTCTTAATTTTATTCACGTTTTGATTCAAGTATTTCTTGTTTTGAGTTTTCATATTTTATGAATA
>JAOQMM010141469.1:0-13208 GCA_027563515.1 Erythroxylum platyclados | reverse complement strand
TCTCATATATATATATATATATATATATAATTTTAAATGTTAAAATGATAAATTATATGTAAAACTTTAAACTTTTTTTTCTAATTTTGTAATACTACCTGGAAGTACTAAAAGTAGTAATAAAATATTTGAAATTCTATTTTTTTGTAAAGCTAGTTCTTTATTAATCCGATAACTAATGGTGTTGTAAGCATTGTCAACTTTTACAAGACCAATAATATTATATATAAGTATTTGTGCATATTTCCTTATTAACAACTCAAATCTACTTCTATTGCTCCTCTTTTTCAGTTCTTACTCTTTTCTCTCTAACCAATTCTCTTTTTTCTCATTGATTCATGCTTTTTCGTAATAAGAGTCATTACATGATCTCCTCCTTTCTTTCCCCTGGTATATGGTTCTTTTTCTTTTTTATGTGTGTAGTTGCTTGTGCTTATGGGATTCTATGTTTTTATTTCTGAACTTCAGTTGCTTTTGTTAATATAGGTTCTCTTTGTTAATCAAAATTTTGTTTCGCTAATCATAAAGGTGGTGTCTTGAGTTATGTTTTCGTGGTAAGTTCTAATCTTAAACTAAAATCTGTTTTTGTTTGTTTTGTGTACTTTCTTATAAACAAATCTCATCTTCCATTGCTGGGTTCATTTTTTGGTCAAGCATTTGTAAATTGGGTGGTAGTCAACATGACTATTGAATTAAACATAAGAATTTCATAGGTCATGTGAGGATTAGATTTAACAAGTTTGGGAATTTAGAGCTTGTATAATGTGATAAGAGCATCATTATTAAGCGTATTGCCTGTTAGATAATTTGATAATTTTGGTTTTAAGTAAAAATTTAAGGTTATTGTATTTTTTAAAAATTTCTAAGTTGACGTATAATATTATTTGTCATGTAGATGCTAATACTTTAAAGGATCTTTCTGATGTGTAGGATCATGTCATTTTAAATAATTATAGGCTTAATAGCAAACTAGTTTTATAATAAATTAAACTATTTTTTATTATTAAAAAATAAGTAAAATTTTAAAATTTAAATATTGTTTCCCGTATTAAAATCACCTTACGCTTTCTAATTAAGAAAGATAAATTAAAGATAAAACATCAAGCTTAAAGTGAAAATTTTTTTCGGTCATTTCTTATCTTCCATATTTCCTAATCAACCTCTTAACTCACTAGCAAACAGGAAAGCTCTGAGTAGAAGTACTCATGTTTTTCTTTTTTTTTATATAAGGGGAAGGCACAACGTGCCTAACTCAGAAATTTACAACATTATGAGGCAATGATACTCTCATATTGTCCTACAATAGTAAATTCTTGACACAATCAAGTAGAGACTCTAAATTATAAAGACCAAGAGGTTGGCTTAGAGTAAAGGTTGCTAAAGCGTCGGTACATCTGTTCCCCTCCAGTTAAGTATGCCGAATATGAACTATCCATTATCTTTGAAGGAGATCCATAGTTTGTTATAAAAGGGCATTGTACTGGTCAACCATTGGTTGCTTACGTTGAAGGATATCAATTACCCTTTTGTTTGCCTGACCCTACGACAACGCCAAAACTTAGGCTCCTAGGCCGGGCTCAACGTAATGAAGAGAACTGAAAACCAGAAATTGGAGCCACTTCTCCATTTTCACTAGCAAAACCGAAATATCAAGGAAACCAACCAAAGATAGATATTCTTTTTGGCGTGTAATTTGGTTATAAGTTTCCAAGGTCAAAAAGACATGTTTGATGTTGAACTGAAGAAATTATTATATCAAATTGGAGTATAAGCCAATGACTACATTAGAAGCGTGGCTGCCAAAAGTCTACGTCACTCCGTCAAGTCTTTGCAGTTTGCAGGAAAAGAAGAAAAAGCTCAAGTTCTCAGTCAACCCCAACCCAACAACACGCAATTCTTTTTCAGGATATTATTATTCATTTCCATAACGGTTCATGTCCCCGCAAACCTCAAAATATTAAAACTTGATAAGTCTGTCCTTTTGTTCTTCTCTGGAGTTTTTCCCACGCTTGCTCTCAACTTAACCCGATACAGACAGAGCTACTATATATGTATTAGAAGACCAAACTCGCCATATCTAGGCACAGACACAAACTAGAATTAAGAAATTTTATGGTCTTCCCAACTGCAGCTACAATGAGTAATAGATATGTCTATGCGCCCTCTTTAATTATATCTGTTTTGGGTTTGATGCTTCCTTTGGTATTTTCTCAACTAACTGCAAGCCAAAACAGCACCATGTTCTCAATCTTCCTTAATAGCACGACTTTACCATGGGATGTTACCAAAGAGCCTAACCCATGTTTGTGGAAGGGGGTCAATTGCAGCTCCGACAGCCGAAACATAATTCGACTTTCTCTATCTGGGTTTGCGCTCTCCTCGTCTGATTTTCTCCCTGCTATTTGCAAGATTGAATCTTTGCAATATCTTGATCTCTCTAACAACATGTTGAGCACAATCCCAGATGAGTTCATGAATGGTTGTGGAAGAATTGATGGGTTAAAGATGCTTAACTTTAGTAAGAATAAGCTTCATGGTCCCTTGCCTATTTTTATTGGTTTTGATGGATTAGAATCTCTGGACTTTTCTTTCAATAATCTGAGTGGTACCATTGTTTCGCAATTAGATGAGTTGAATGCCCTTAAAAGCTTGAATCTAAGTGGCAATTCCTTCACTGGACCTGTTCCTGTAGAGCTCGGAAAGTCTATGGTCTTGGAAGAGCTTCTGCTTTCCTTCAATGACTTCGAAGGTACGGTTCCTCCTGAAATTGGAAATTACAAGAACTTGATTTTGGTTGATCTTAGCGTCAATAACCTATCTGGGTCTATCCCTCGTGCAATGGGAAGCCTCAGGAAGATGCAGATTTTGATCCTTTCTCAAAATAATTTGAGTGGAGGAATTCCTGCAATTTTTTCAAGTATCCCAAACCTCTGTCGGTTTGCAGCAAACCAAAATAAGTTTAATGGTACGATTCCTAGTGGAATAACAACGTCTCTTAGAATCTTAGATCTCAGTTATAACAAGTTAAGGGGACCTATTCCATCAGATTTTCTATCACAGTCGAATTTACTCTCTGTGGATTTGTCTTATAATTTGTTGGATGGTTCAATACCCACAAATGTAAGCTCAAGCTTGTTTAGGCTGCGGCTGGGAAGCAATAAGCTCAATGGCACGATTCCTTCATTTGCGGCACTTCAGAATTTAACTTACATGGAGCTGGAAAACAATAGCTTGACTGAAGTGGTCCCTCTTGAGTTGGGTTCTTGTCAGAAATTGGCACTGTTGAATCTCGCTCATAATAAACTTACAGGTCCCTTGCCAGTTACATTGGGTAAGCTTGGCAATCTTGAAGTTCTGGAACTTCAAGTGAATGGGCTGGTTGGAGAAATCCCTCCAGCAATTGCTCTATTACCGAAGTTGTCAATCTTGAATGTCAGCTGGAATGCACTTACCGGTTCAATTCCTTCATCAATTTCAAATTTGGACCGTCTTACCCGTTTGAATTTGCAGGGTAATAATCTTACTGGTCTGATCCCAAGCAATATTGACGAGATGGATTCTTTGTTGGAACTACAGCTTGGACAAAATAAACTTGGTGGGCCGATTCCAAAGATGCCAGAGAATTTGCAAATTGCTTTAAATCTCAGTAGCAACATATTTGAAGGAACTATTCCTGACACTGTTTCTAATCTTAAGGATGTAGAAGTGTTGGACTTATCAAACAACAGATTCTCTGGTGAGATTCCCAATTTTCTTTTGCGACTCGGCTCCCTGACACAGTTGATACTGTCAAACAACCAGCTCTCTGGAATCATTCCAAATTTTCAACCATATGTTTCCCTTATAGTAAATGGAAATCCAGGTCTTAGTCGTAGTCCACGCACCAAAGAAACGACCATACCAGAATCCAGAAAGAAGAGTAAATCGCTTGCTTCAGCAGTTATCCTTGCATTTGTAGCTGGTTTTCTTACTGTTGGGGTAGTGGCGATTCTTGTGTTTTCACTCTCCCGACGGTTTATCAAGATTGTTGATGATACGGTTCTTTTGATAGAAGCTAATTTTAGGTTTTAGGGTTAGAAACGTTGAGAATTAGAAGGAAAACAGAATACTGAAAGAAGAGAAAGCTTCTGTTATTCGTTACCAGCTTCTCTCTTTCCCAACGACTATATAACAGCCAGTGTAACCGTTAGAGACTTCTCAGTTATGATTTACTACACGACTTCGTTTTTACCCCTAATTTCTGCACTACGTCGTATCTATGCACAATCATCGTTATTACTATCATAAGTTGCTACAACACCGTTTTGTTAAAATACTATTCATCGTCTTCTTCCTTCCGCAGCCTGGATCGCATGTCAACTCCTTCATCATTGGCCATCAACTTCTACTCCTATCAATTCCCTTCCCCTTAAGAACCTTGTCCACAAGGTTCAAACCAGGAAACCACTGCTGAATATTATATAAAAGTTCCCGTGAAACATCATGGTTCGTTGCCGAAGACCAAAGCACCAGAATCTGCATTGCTGGGCGATTATGACGATTAACTAGTCGTCTATCCATCACAGCTACAGGAATGCGTAACACTGAATGTAGCGAAGGAGCAACACCGAAGAGACAACTGTAGAATCTGATACTCTACGTTTCAACTGGGAAACGTGAAAGGTAGGATAAATACGACTATCTGCGGGTAAATCCAGTGTATATGCCACAGAACCAATCTTTCGACACACGACGAAAGGGACCATAGTATAAAGCTGACAACTTATGGAAGCACGCTTCTGAACACTATGTTGTCTATAAGATTGCAACTTTAAGTACACATAATCACCCATATCAAAGGTCCTCTCCGTGTGTCTGCGATCTGCACCCTGTTTCATCCGATTGCTTACGCGTCCTAGATGGAACTGTAAATATCCAACATCGCTTCTCTATCCAACATAATCTGATCCACAGCCAAAACAGACAAGAAAAATAAAAACACAAAAAAGGAAAAAAAATCAAAGTTGCTCACGGAAAAAAAGTAGAAAATCTGTACATGTCATGGATGTTTCAACGTGAATTTAAATGAGTAATGGCAGGATGATGGATGATTGTGGCAGCAACAATTGAAGCAAAACAAATGCAGCTTGGGTGACCAAAACGACACTGTAGCAGTTGGGAAGGAAGACCAAAACAGGCAAGCAACATAGTCATTTCATGCAAAAGATGACCAAAACGCAACGTACATGGAGCTACACAGTGCAATTGGTGGATAAAGGCACGCCAAAACAGCAGCAGATGAGGAAATGACAACGTAGCCAAGGAGCACTAAAACACAGCCAAGCCAAGGTGGAAACGTTGGACCAAAACGGCAGCAGATGGACCAATACGCCAGCAGCAAAAACGCTACGCACAGCCAAGGAAGGAGCAGCCCAAAACGCAGACGTTTGGCATAGGGTTTTATAAGCGTTGGTCTGCAAAATTATAGAACAGATGTGTGGGTTTTAAAGGGGAACAGTGAAGTGGACCAAGAATTAATTAGAAAAACGCAGAGGAGGCGTAGTAGCGAAGGAATAAAGAGAAGAACAGAGGCACAGTAAAGGCGACAGAGAAGAGGGTCTTCGGTGGGGATAAAGAAATAGGGGCTAAAGCATTTTCTGGGAAGAGACCCATGAAGGGCTAAATGTCTCGATGCCGGTTTGGAGGCGACATCGATACCCGACCCGGTTAAGCATTCTTTCGTTTTTGTTGTTTCTTACTCTCTTTTCAGATTGATTACGTTATCTTGTATGGATTGATTGAGTTTTTATTTGAGAATGATTTTAATGCTCTCTTGAATTGTTTTTCGTGAAAAACCATTGCTAGAATTTGAATGCGATACGTAATTGTTATGTTTGAAGTCGTATGTGGCAAGTAACTGTATTCAATCGTTAGGTATAACGTAACTAGGTTAAATAGTCCAAACTTGTGTGATTATTGCTTAGATTGGTCTGTTTTTCTTATTCGTAAAGTGATTTTTCGATTAAATCAAGAGAGCATCTCTTAGGTTATTCGATAGCTAAGGTTAATTAACGAGCTCTTCTTAATTAACTAGGACCTAAGGAAAAACTGGGATTAACAGAACTTGTTGTTAATCTACGACCAATAATTCAAAAAGAGATGTGAAGATAACAAATCATCGAAATATGTTTAATTAGGGTGTAGGCTGAGATAGAACCAAAAAATCGAGTCCCTATCGAGTTCCCTATTTTTTATCATTTTTCGCATGTTTTCTTTAATTTGTTTTCTTTAGAATATTTTTATTTTATTTTCTTATTTTCGAAATCAAAACCCCCAAAACTTAAACACTAATTAATTTCATTTCATTAACTTTATATACACTCTCTGTGGATCGACCTAAACTCACCACTGCTATAGTAGTAGTCTAGCTTATTTTAAGTAGCGTTATGACGCATTGTCAAATTTGGCGTCATTGCTAGGGAGTGCGATGTTTTAGTTTTTCGTTATTGATTTTGATTGGTGTTTTGTACATGTTTGTTTGCAATTTGTTTCTTTTCAGTTCTTTCTTGATTTTTCATTTTTGTTTAGTGTTAGTGATTTAAAATTTTTAAAAAATATTCATGGATAGAAGTAATTTCTTTCTTAATTCATATTCCCAATCTTATAATTATGTTTGGAGTGATCAACTTAATTTTAATTATGGATGGGATAATCTACAAAATTACTTCCTTGATAATATGCAAGATGCACATCAATTCCCGTATAGACCAGAAGTTTCTTATCACGATTCAGGTACATCGTTGGAAAATTTGCTTAATATTATGACTGCTAACAACATTCAACTTCAACAGAGTGTACAAGAGTTCCAGCAGGAAGTAAGGCAATTTCTGCAAGATACAGGGTCTAGCGTTCCATATTTTGAAAACCAACAAAACTCAGGTACTTCTCTTGAGGAACTAGTTAATGTTTGTGTTGCTAATACTTTGCCATTACAATAGGAAGAGATGCAATTCCAGAAAGAAACAAGTTTTAGGATCCAGAACTTGGCAAGCCAGATGGGTCAGTTAATGGAAGCTCTCGACCGCCTAGCATCACAAGGTGAAGAAACGCAACTATCTCAACCTGAGGTGTAGCCAAGGGACGTTAAAGTAGAGGCCTTGTAGAGTGATGAGGAGCTTGAGAATCTTGAGAGCAATACTTAAGTTATTGCTTGTATGGAAGAAGTAGAGGAGGAGCTTGAAGCAGAAACAGATTTATCTTTTAGCTCAGAGGTAAATACTGAGTTTCAATTTATTGTTAAGAATGACTCTTTACTTTTACCTATCAGGTTAAAGGAATTAAACGAGGAAGAGAAAGGTGAAGAGACATTTGAGATTTTTCCAGAGTGCATAGACTCAGTAGAGAATGGAAGTCTGAGGATAGGGCGTATACAGAATATGAAGGATTATCAACCAACGCCCTATCGGAAGAACCTCACGTAGAGGAACCGTATGTGGCACCTGAAGATCATAACTTCATTACATGAGGAGAAGTAGAGAGTCGAGCCAGCGACCCTAAACAAAGGCGCTTCTTGGGAGGCAACCCAAGGGAATTAAATTTCTTTTCCTTTACATTTATGCATTTATTTCCTTTATGCATGTGTGCTTTAATTTAGTTTGTTTCTTACTTGTTTTATGTTTTCAATCAAAATGAGAGAGAGAATACAACAAACAAACAGATATTTTCTCTTTTTCTGTTGCTTCTATGATTATATAGTCATGATTAGAGAGTGGATTGGCTAGAGAATTTCATAGCAACTTTAGCATGTATTTTTACTCTTATGATTGGTCGATATGCATTATCTTTAAAAGAGTACTGACTAGTGGTAGATAAACCGGTGATATTTTGAGCCTTTATAGACTAACACATTCATATCAATCTCATTGTCCTTGTTGATGTGTGACCTTCATGACATGTACATCCTGATTTTGCCTTGAATTTCTATTCGAGACCACATTTTTATCACATGCATTAACATATAGATGATTAAGCATTCTTTGTTTTTCCAAACTACATTAGTCAAATAGCCTACCTATTATATGATTTTCCTTTTGATAAACCCCATTGAGCTTTATTTGCCTTTCCTTTATGTACTAATCACATTACATGCTTTTAAACTTAACCAAATGCCCTACCTAAGTCATAAAGCTAGTGGAACATTTGTGATTGTTGAGTTTATGGATGTACAAAATTCTAAGTGTGGGGGTGTACATATGTATGGGTTGGTTATAATGTTGGGATGTTATTTTATATCTTATCATTGGAATTCCCATGTTGATGTAGTTTATTTCAATATTAAAAAAAGAAGCAAAATAAAATGAAAAAAGAAGAAAAGAAAAAAAGAAAAAAAAGTGTATATGTTTAAATAAATGTACCAAGGAGGAAATGCATATGTGGTTTGGAAAGTTGTTTATGAGTAATGCATCCTCCTAAAGTTGTGATGAATGAGTTATTTGAATATATTGCATATGAGGTGGATGTTGTTTTGGATAAAACACTCTTTGTGTTATGCTTCATGTGGAGTATGGTGTGAGAGCTAAGTTAAATTGTGGAGCTTGTTTTTGTATTCATCATGGTTGATGTACACAATTGTGAGTGAATGTCGGTTTTTGCACTTAATGTACATTGATTGTTACTTTTGTTTCACTAGCTTTAATGGCTTTCATGCTACTTTACCTAAATACATCTCACCTTACCCTTGCCCAAATTACAACCTTAAATAGTCCTTTGATCTATGATTTTGTATGTGAATTTTAGTGGTGGAGAAATGAAATAATTTACAAAGTTGGGAAATGATATGATCATGAATGGTATTGAGTGTACCTATAGATATATTTTACTTAAACACATTTTCTGAGTCTACCATTAGATTGCTCAACTTTTTTTAAAGTTATTGAATGCTGATTGATCATGACTAAAAGCTTGGAATGCTGATTAAAGTCATTTATCTTTACTTATGATTATGTAGCCTTGGAAAATATGGGAATTGAGTAAATGTTTTTAGGTCTATAAGTTTAATATTGATGTTTTCCTGAGGACATCCAAAAGCTAAGTGTGAGAGAAATTGATATGTACTTAATTGATTGTATAATTATTCTCTAACATTTAGTGATTATTGCTATAAAATTGCTTAAGATACTCACTTTAACTCATATGTGATTTTGGGCACAATTCGGAAGCAAAGAATTTAAAGTGAGTCGAAAGCATGATATTCAGGTCATTTTCTGAAGATTAATACTCACTTGTCTTCATGGAGCAAGAAGAAGAAAATTGATATGTGTTTAATTGTTGATACATTTAATCATTTACACTTAGCAATTAATGATACAAAAAAGCTTAAGATACTCACTTTAATTCATATATGATTTTAGGTACAATTTGGAAGCAAAGAAATTAAAGTGAGTTGAAAGCATTACATTTGGACCATTTTTCGAAGATTAATTTTCACTTGTCTTCATGGAAGATGAAGAAAATTAAAAGTCAAGAAGGAGACAAGAAAAATGAAAGAACAAAAAAGAATTAAAGTGGTTCACAGATTATTATAACAAAAATGATTGGAAATTGCATGTCCTATGCAACTTGAATTTTATGGGAATTAAATGAAAAAAATGCATCCAGTAGATGGCACGTAAATGAAGACCAAAATGACATACAAATAATTGGGAAGGAGGACAATACGACAGCACATGTAGGAGCACCAAATGAGAGAACAGTGTTGGAAGCATGAAGTTGGAGCAAAACGACAAATGTTGGAGCATTTCACGCAACCAACGTCTACATAACCAACGCGAGGGGTTTAACAAATAAGGAGTGGAGGCGCAAATAGGGGGTGGACAAAAACAGAAAAAAGAGGAAGAACACTAGAGAAACGTTTTGGGGACATCAGTATTTTGGAGAGTTCTTCTTCGTTTTTCGATGTCAATGGAGAGAATGGACATGGCTAATGGTGAAACCATGAAGATGGAGATGGAACGCTAATTTTTGACACCGGTCCGAAGGGGAAGTCAAGGTTGAGGAGCACTATAAGTAGATTGATGTTGTGTATCATTTTTTTCCCACTTTTAGATTGTTTACTTTATCCTATATAAATTGATTGGGTATTGTATGATGATGATTTTAATGCTCTATTGAATCATTTTTATGACAACCCGTAGCTAGAACTTGAATGTGATATGTATTAGTTATGTTGAAGGTCATGTGTAGCAGCTAATGATACCAAATCGTTAGGGATATCATGGCATAAGTTAAATAGTCTACACTTATATGATTGTTACTTAGATTGATCTGTTTTTCTGACTTGTAATGCGGTTGTCCGGATAAACTTAGAGAGCTTGTTCTAGGTTTCCTGATAGTTAGGGTTAATTACTGAGTACTTCTTAATTAACTATAACTTAAGGAAGAATCGGAATTAATAGAGTTTATTATCAATTCATGATTAATAGTTTGAAAACAGGTTTAAAGACGATAATTCAATGAAAGCTATGAAATTTTGCTTACACTGAGATTAACCCAAAGAACCAGTTTTCAATTTATTCATCAATTTCATCCCTTATTGTCGTTTAATTTGATTTTATTTTCATAGCTTCAATTTTATTTTATTTCTAAATTGTTTCAAACCAAAACCCCTTAGTTTTACATATTCGTAAATTTTAGGAAAGTAATAGGATTTAATCTTTGTGGGATCGACCTACAATTGTCACTGCTATAGTTGTAGGTTTAGTTATTTTGGTAGCATTACGATGTGCAACCAATTTTGACGCCGTTGTTGGTGATTATCATCCTTTGTTTTTCTGAATTTATCTATTTCGTTTCGTTTTGTTTTATTTATTTTCATTTTATTTTGGTTTAACTCATTATCTTATCTTGTTAGTACGGTGTATAACACGATCCTCTCATAGTGGTGAATTGAAATTTGATCTAGAACTTGAAAGAACGTTACACAGAGTGAGAAAACAAGTTGTACAATGTTCCGAGGATCCATCATCATCATCATCTGACAGAAAATCTGATTCTTCACGAGGAATTCAAATAGCTTTAGATTTACTTTCTGGATCTTCTAGTGATTTCATTTCTGATATTGATTCTAACATGGCTGAGCAAAACAATAATCGTACTCTTAAATAGTTGGCTACTTCTGATTTTAACCATCAACCGTTATGCATTGATTTTCCTGCTATTGATGTTGCTTTTGAGCTTAAATTTGGTCTAATTCATCTTTTGCCTACTTTTCGTGGTATGCCAGGTGAAGATTTGCACAAGCATCTCAAGGAGTTCCACGTAGTCTGTTCTAGCATGAAGCCAGCTGAGGTATAAGAAGAACAAATTAAGTTGAGGGCATTTCCATTCTCGTTGGGAGACACTGCCAAGGATTGGCTTGATTACTTACCTTCGGATCAATTACTACATGGAATGAGATGCAAAGACTCTTTCTAGAAAAATATTTTCTTGCTTCTCGAGCTATGAATATTCAAAAGGAAATTTGTGTCATTTAACAACACCATGGGGAGACATTATATGAGTATTGGGAGCATTTCAAGAGGTTATGTGCTAGCTGCCCATACCACCAGATCAGTGAGCAACTCTTAATCCAGTACTTCTATGAAGGACTTCTGCCATAACAAAGAAATATGGTAGATGCAACAAGTAGAGGAGCACTGGTGGATAAAACACATATTAAAGCCAGAAATCTCATTTGCAATATGGTTGCTAACTCCCAACAATTTAGTATTCCAGAAGAACCCTGACCATTAAAAGTTAATGAAATTAGTACTGCTACATTGGAGCAACAAATAGCGGGGTTGGCATCTTTAGTTAGACAAATGGCTGCAAGTGGTGCTCAACAAGTCAAGGTATGTGGAATTTGCATAATGGCAGGACATCCAACTGACATGTGTCCAACTTTGCAGGATACATCTACTAAACAGGTGAATGCTTTTGGAAGCTTTCCGGGTCAACCATAAAGGAATCCTAACTACCCATATGCACAGAACTCAGGATGGAAGAACCCTCCATTCAACACCTATAGGCAGCAAGGACAACAACAAGGTTCCTATGAACAACCATATCAAAGACAAGCTCAACCATCAAGTTTAGGACCTTTACTGGAAGAAATGATGAAAATATCGACTCAGAATACCACACAGCTCCAAAATAATGTCATACAATTCCAACAAGAAATAATAGCTAGCATTTAGAATCTGGAGAATCAATTGAGCCATATAGCTACTGCAGTGAGCTGATTGGAGGATCAAAAATAAGGTAAGCTTCCTTCTCAAACTATTGTGAACTCGAAAGAGAATGCAAGTGCTATTACATTGAGAAGTGGTAAAGAAATAGAGGCTCCACACAAGACTCCTGTTATTAACAACGAGGAAGAGGTTGAAAAAGAACTCAAAGTGCCTTCAAAAGAAGCAGAAGCTGGAACTTAGGTAAATTTTAAATCTCCTGTGGTTAAAAATTTCACTAAAATGTTACCTCTTTTTCTTAGTAGGTTCGCTAAATCGAAGAAAGAGTAGCAAGATAGGGAGATTTTAGAGATGTTCAAGAAGGTAGAGGTGAACGTACCTTTAATTGACACCATTAAACAAGTTCCTCGATACGCTAAATTTCTTAAGGAGTTATGCACATCCAAGAGAAAATTGAGGGGAGACGAGAAAGTAAGTGTGGGGGAGAACGTGTTCGCCGTCATTCAAAGAAAGCTTTCCCCAAAGTGTAAGGATCCAGGTACGTTTACAATTCCTTGAAAAATTGGTGATACCTGATTTGAAAGGGCGATGTTAGATCTAGGAGCTTCAATAAATGTCATGCCATATTCTATCTACACTTCATTGAATTTGGGATCACTGAAAGAAACAGGTGTTATAATTCAGTTGGCTGACAGATCTAATACTTACCCGGAGGGGGTTGTAAAGGATGTTTTAGTGTAGGTCAATGAATTGGATTTTCTAGCTGACTTTTATGTGTTGAACATGGAGGGAGAACCTTCATATAATTCTACATCTATCCTTCTAGACCGACCATTTTTGTAGACATCAAAGACGAAGATCGACGTGGATGCAGGAACATTGACTATGGAGTTTGACGGTGAAATTGTTTACTTTAATATTTTTGAAAAAAAAAAAAATTTGTTCTAGATCTGTCTGCGTTTCACGCAGACGTATATAACGTCTGCGTAAACGCAGACGTGGGGA
>JAOQMM010141461.1:0-13208 GCA_027563515.1 Erythroxylum platyclados | reverse complement strand
GTTGAGTTTGAGCCAAATTACTGTTGATATTTTCTACCACCATATTAGTAAGAAGGCTACCTTTAGCACAAATGGGCCAGCTATTAAAGCCGACAATAGCCATCTCCACTTAAATAAGGTGGACCCGTTGAGGAGGGTATCCTATTTTTCTGAGAGAATTGACTGGTTATGTTAAAAATGAATTACAGGCATGTTTAAAAGTGTGGGGTGGGTGTGTGCAGAATGCAATGTGAGTTTTGAGAATGCAGACTATAGCGTCTTAACAAGCAAATGTAAAGGACCAACGTACCCGCCGCAGCAATGTTGTGGGGCTTTGAAAGAATTCGCGTGCCCTTACAGAGACGCCTTGAACGACCTTGACAGCGACTGTGCTACAACTATGTTCAGCTACATTAACCTCTATGGTAAATACCCGCCTGGCCTTTTCGCTAACTTGTGCAAAGAAGGCAAACAAGGACTTGATTGTGAGGCCAAAAATGGAGCTTCTCAGAGCTCTCCATTTACTCCGTTCATGCTCCTCGCAAGTACGCTTGCTCTACTTTTAATTGTCACTTAATCATTTCTTTCTTTTTGTACATTTGTTTAAAAATTCATGAACCTCTACATTCCTTAAATTCTTTATTACTCTCATAAAATGGGTTTCCCAACCATACAATTTCAACACCTTCATGTTAATCTGGACGTCCGTACTAGCCTTCAACCTCTCGTCCCCGAGCAACCATGAGTCTATTCTGAAACTTATGTTGTAACTTTGACTGATTATTATAGCCATTGAGGATGCAAATGTTGCAAGTTCCACTGTATTGAAGAGAATTGCCAAAGACTAGCAAAGCTGGAGGCTTTCTGATGAAGCTAGTAGGGTAACTCTGTAATTCTATAAGCTCTTCGTTTCCAAATGGCATGTATTCTATCTTAACCCTAAAAAATTGCACACACTTTCCTTCCTAAAACGTTTATACACCATAAGATCACAAAGTCTAAGCAGGTGCAGGAGAAACAAAGAGGAGAAATATGTGTAGACAAAGTATTTTTTCATTTTAAATTTTTTAAACAAAATTTATATTTTATGTGTCATTTAAATAAAAAATATAGTAGTTGATATGATAATAAAGAGTTATTATTTTTATAAAAATTAAAAATTTGAATATTTTATTATCACTTTTCAAATTTAAATTATAATTATAAAATTTAGAATTATTTTAATAATTAGTCTTATTATTTACTAACAATATAGATTCATATCTCCACTTTTCAAATATATACACACACATATATATAGATTCATATATACTGTTTTGTTTTTTTTTTTCTGTTTTTTAAACCATTTTGAGTTTCTGGACATTAAATTCTCTGTACCATTTAACCTATTTTAACCATATTTTTATCCAAAATAATATTATTTTAAATTTATTTACACATAAAATAACATTATTTTGAGGTTAAAATATGGTTGAAACTGGCTTGGTTGAACCCGAGTTTCTGCCCATAAAAGGAATCTTCTTATAAAAGATGTTTGACTTGTTATCACTATAGCATTAATAGCATCACCGTTGTGGGCCCCGCAAACTTTCTTACTCGAAGAAAATAGCTGAAAAAACAAAAGACCATGAATGTAAACACCGACGGCAGATATACTGCTAGACTGGTAAAAGTTAACGCATGATGCATGAACTGAAGGAGAACCCTCGCGAGAAATGAAAATATGAACGTTGCTTTTATACATTGTTGCATCTTAAGTGGTAATTATCCAGATTAATGAAGAGAAATAAAAATTATTAACCTGCCAATAAGAAAATAAATAATGCTATTTTTTATATTGAAAAATTGGGAATCATGAGAATTTATCATTTTTTGGCCTTGCTACTAACTATAAGGTTTTAGCAAAATGATATCAGAGCTAGCTACTTAACCAGAATTTTGGAAGTTTGATTTTCGATCCTACCGTGCTGCTCTACACTAAGCAAAAACAAACTGAGAGTAGCAAGGCCCAAATATTTCTACTCAACCCATCACGCTTCCCATATAGCACAAGGATACCCTCAGTTCGTTTTTGTTGAGAGTAGAGCAGCACACTGGGATCGATAATCGAACTCCCAACGTCCTGGTTAAGTAGCTAACTCTGATACAACTTTGCTAAAACCTTAAGATTAGTAGCAAGGCCCAAATCTTTCTACTTAACCTTAATCACAAATCTAAGATTAAAAATATTATAATTAAAAATTAAAATTAATCTAATTGTTTAATTACGAATTTAACCATAAATTTGAAATTAAAAATCCTAACCTAGCAATTATGCAAAATAAAAAAATTAAATATTAAATTCAGACAAAAATCAAAATTGGTATGCAATTCAACAATAAAACAATTTCAATTAACTGTAAAAAAACTAATTAATCCTAATTTCATGAAAAATATCACAATTTAACAATTAGTGAGCAAAATCACATAATTTCGCAATTCAAATTGAATTCTCACCCAATTCATATGCAATTAATCAAATTAAACTAATAAATCAAGTGGGTATGAATTAAATTCAACTATTGAATCATAATTAATCACAAAATCAAAAGAAATCTCACAAAATCCCCAAATCCTAAAATTGGCATTTTGGCAAAAAAAATCCCTAAATATTACAAAACACCCATTGAATCATGCATAAACAAGTGAAATAGATAATATTACTCACTTAGGTATTGAAAAATCGCAAGAAAAATGCAAAAATTGGGTTTAAGGAATGTGAGGGTGATAACTGTGAGTGAGGGAGAAGAGAGAAAATCAGGAAGAATGAGGTATTACGGCATTTTTAAGGTGTGTCGCAGACTTACATGGTTTGCTACACAACTATATAGTTGATCGTGTATTTCACTAAATTACAACTTTTTACAGACTTACACTATTAGTTACACAGGTGTATATCTAACGATGTAAGTCTATAGCAGCATGTATAAAGAGCGTGTAACTTTCTGTAAGCATGTACAACTTCAACAATGTATGAACAGACTTAAAAATTTTGTACTTTAAAGTTATAAACCTTTAACACACATACCCTAACACCATAATTATGCACGATCTTGTTAAGATACATAATGTTCTAAACTTAAAACAGTTAAAAACTTAAATAAATCCTAGTTGAACATTAAAATAAGAATAAAATAATATAAAATCTAAAATAAAACCGAAACTATTTCATGGGTTGCCTCCTATGTAGCGCTTGTTTAATGTCTTTAGTTAGATGTACCCTGCACATTATCCTTATCTTAGGTCTATAATTAGAAGCTTACTTCCACCTGTTTCTCCACATGGTTGTTTCATAGCTTATAAGTAAACCACATGTTGCAAGATAATAATAAGAGCATACATAATGTATAAAATTAATAAATCCAATTAACTACTTTAATGACCTTTTTAATGACAAACTGTTAATAAAATAAAAGATAACAAAACTCCATGAATCTTTGTTTGACATAAGTAATTTGTCTTTAAGGAAGTGGAAAACCTTTGTACTTAAGGTTACTACCAATACTCACCAATAGTTTTCTTATTTGGTTCCTTCGCTAGTTCTTCCTCAACCACCTTTGGCCATTCTTCTTCTTCTCCTTCTTCGTTCACAAAGTTTTCTGGCTCGTTTTCTTCTTCAATTATCTCTTGCCACTTCTCTACTTCCTCTTCTTTTTGGACAGAGGCTTCCTCTTCTTCTTCCTTTGCTACCTCTGCCATCTGTTCATCGTCCTCTCCTATAGCAGCAATTACCTCCTCGCCTTCTTAAGATACAACTTCATTCATGAAATCAACCTTTATCTCTTCTTCACTCTGAGACATTAGTAAGCTCAGATAGTATGAGGTATTATCCTCAATATATTTAGGTGAAGAAAATCACTCCTCGAATTCATGTCGGCTAGCTTCACTCTTGACAAGGTATTCCATTATTTTTATCTATAATACTTTCTTCTTACTGCTACATATTCAGTTGGAGCATACTCATTCCATCCATATGCGTAAGGGTTGCTCCACCTTAAATTATATTTATTCTCATAGGGTATATTATGAGGCTATTTCTGCATGCTTGGTTGCTCCCACATATAGTTAGGTGTCGAACATTCATGATTGTATTAATTACTCCTACAAATGTCACAACATTATATCGAAATCAATTGAGCTTCTGAAAACATGTCAGGAAACAACTCTTTCCAATATGGTGATGTTACATATTGCAATGTCATATCATAACTCTTATAAGAATATTGGCTGCTCCATCCTTCCATTGTGAGTTGTGGCTATAAGATTTAACTCTAATCTAAAGGATTTATGTTGGTCTATCTTTAAGTTTGCATACAAGAGGATTTCTTAATCTCAATCATATGAAATCAAATCATGCACTAATGCTCCAGATATATTACAAAAAGAATAAAAAACATAATTGAATCGTAATAATCAATCAATATAATTGCTTTTAATAAAAGATTAAAACATATTGTTATCCCAAACTAGGGTTCATCAAACCTAGACACTATCATGTTTAGTTACTAATCATAAAAAACAAAATCAAAGATAAACATGAAGATAAACTAATAGAAAACAAAGAAATCATAATTTTAAATCTCCCTTTCTCTTCCATTGAATCTTCATGTAAGTTTGAAATTGATGTAGCTATCTACTGAATCTCTTGATGTTAACTTCATGTTTTCCTTATCCCTTGATCAAATTTTTTGCCTCTCTAGGTGTCTTATGTCTTAAAATTGTTGCAAAACTCGGCTCTCATTAATTTGCCTTCACTTACGTCCTTTTATAGTAAAATTTAGGATTTTTAGGATACATACAGTTACTTACACGGGCATGTATAATAAAATAATTTGAATTTGCAATTTCTCATAAGCACGAAGACTTACATGGGTAACATACACGATCGTGTATCTTAAGATACATGAGCATATAACTCCACATGACTATAAATCAATTTCTTCAATCTTCGCACATTTACAAAGAATTACACAATCTCTATACATGGGCATGTAGCTCTTTAGTTTCTTCAAATCTTCGTCCCATGCTATGATTTCTTCCAAAATTTTCTCTTTTATGTCCATAAAGGCAATTATGACCTATAAATGCACTTGGAGTGAATTAGCTAACAAATATACAACAAAACTATAAAATATCAAGCAAAATAAGTAATATATAGGTGTGTAGTTATAGTCAAATATGTATTTATCAATATTCATATCCCTTACTAATAAGACAAAATTAAACAAAATAAGAGCATTCGGAGCTTATTTCAAAAGTCACTTAGTCTTTTTATATGAGAGTAATTATCTTGTCATAAATACTCCCAATTACTCAACTAGAACACTATCTAGAATGGCTATTAGCACTGATCTTTAACTTAAACCTTTTTATTAGTTTGAAGCCAAGGAAGTGAAATTATTTATGCTAATTTATTCAAATTATTTATAATTTTTCAATTATGTGGAATAAAAAAAGCTCAAAAGAAGTCACAATTACCTAATGCATGTACATTTTAAGCAAAGAATATCATAATGCTCGTCAAGCATTCATTCTCCAAATTCATAAAATAAATCAAATACACTTATTAACTAATAGTCATAATTAGTTACATAGAAATTTCAAATAACCAAAACTATCAAACTCATAATGAATTGTATCTACTAGTGTGCTTTAAAAAAAACAAAATTTTAAGAATTACTTCCTATTGAGAATGTCATGAAAAAAAATGACATGTTTAAGCATTGTATCATATATAGCTCCTCTCCTATAATTTAGATAAATATTATCCATGAAAAATGCAAGAAAACAAAAATAATGAAATAGCAAAGAGGATATATAATAAGAGGATTTGTACTTCCCTAATTTTTGATACATAGTCCAAGTCTTGACCAAATTCTGTTGTATTGATATTCCATGAAAGTCCATATTAGAATTTAACAAAGAAATCTAACAAAATATAAGTTACACAAAAATAATACCAAAATTCATAAACATATGATTAAGAGTAATAAAAAATAGAAAATAGAAGTACAAAAGTAAGTCAATCCTATTGATAAGGTAAAGGTATCTGTGGTGACGCATAAGGTATTATGGTCTATGAGTCTTTTAAATCGTTAAAAGAGATTGAGTCCACTAAGCTCTTGATGTAAGATTCAGTAGTTACTATTCGTATATCATCATGGTTATTGTTACAAAGGGCTTCTAAGCACTGAACTTATACCACACGTTGCACCTACTCTTTTGCATGACAATCTCACTTAAGTCCATTTGAGCAAGACTAAGACTTATTATGTGATCGTTGACCAATGACCTTGTTCTTAAATGCCTTAACTTTCATATTCTTGCAAGAAAACTACGAAAGCACTAGAATATTAATGGAAACAATAGAAGCATGAAAGAGAAACAACAAATGCTAACCTTTATTACTTCCCTCAAAGTATACAATGGAATGCTTTCTCAATCTCTGTGTGAGGAGCAAGGCTCAAATGAGCTATTTATAGACATTTCTAACTTAATGGCCAAGTTAGAATTCTAATAAAACTCAACTACCTAGATCACATCTTATCCTTATCAGATTACATCACATTATTCAATTAGATGGCACCCCCTTCTAAATAGGACTCTATTTGATAAAATTTACTGCATCACAACTAACAAGGTAAAAGATAACATCTATCTAGGAATGATTCATCCATATCCGCAAAGATATCCACTATCTTCGGATGATCCTCCACATGATATTTATCCTTTAGAGCTGATATTTGTTTGCTATTATCTTTTTCGTCATATCATCCAAGATCTCTCCATAATATCTATCTATTGATGATGAGTCATCCCAGCTTAAAGTCTCTCATAACACACTGGTCCGATCTAATATTTACCTATGTCAAGTCCATTAGCCATGGTTCATTCATTTGAGCATACACTAAGTTCTTAGTTCGTTAAGAACCCAGCCTTAGCCAAGTTAACTCGTACAAGGTTCAAAACTCTACCAAAACTTGCACTAGGCTTGATCTAACTTGCTAAGTTACTTTGGAACTCATGTATGTCATCGTCATACGTGTGATCTAGCTAACCTTCCACCGAAGACTCATTTCCAACTAGTTGTGAAGTTTTTGCATGTGCTAAAGGGCTAAAAAACCACCCCTACCAAATGAATTCGACACCCTCGTTGGACTAATCGGAAGGTAGGCATTCACCTGATCCTCAAACTACCTCAAGGTTGTATCTTTCTCCCATGTAGTGATAAGTGCAAAATATTACATCTTTTATTCTTCTAAACTTAGACCATTTAGTTATTTTTAGTTACACATTTAGGCATAATTATTCATATTTTATTATTTAAGACCTAAAATTATTTATTTTGAATTTTACTGTAAAATTAGCCTAAGTTGAAATGTCTTTATTGTAGGTTTAATGGAGTAATGCAATTAGGGAAGAGAAGAAATGAAATGCACAGCAGCTAGAAAATGCATCAAAACGACAACAGTAAACAGACGAAACGTAGTGCGGCAGTGGAGAAAAAGTAGCCCAGCAGAATGAATCACCAATAGGAGGAAAACGTAGAGTCCATCAGTAGAAAACAGTAGCAGCTTGAGACAAGATAAACACCATCAGTAAAGAGCCAAAAATGCATAACACCAACATGGAGATAAATGAACAAAATAATAAGCACACATAGCAGCAGCCAGAAGGAATTCACAACGTAGATGGAAGAAGCAAAACGCTAGTAGCCCATAATGCCAAAAATGCAAAGTAGAGCAATCAAAGAGGAAACGACAACGCAGAAGAGGAGAGTAGGAGCAGTAAAACACAAAAGCAACGTCAAAATATAGAGTAGAACAAAATCCCAACAGTACCAAAACGACAACTAACTTGGAATCTCCATCTTTAATCGCAAATTCTCAGAAAACTCATCTAAAAAACGGATAGAAGCCATTGAAAATCAATCTCGAATCAATTCCCCGATTTGTTAGCACATAATATGGTAAAGAAGAGAAGAAATTTGAGCCAAATATGGAGACTATCTTGCAAACCTTCCAACTAGAATTATACGGTGAAGATATCCAACCCCTTAGCCAAGAAATCAGCCCAGAACATATTATGTTTAGCTATTTAAAGAGAAGAAAGCCACGCAAAAAAATCATCGAGCATCTAACATGAATTAAGAGTCACAAAAATCTCTACGAGCTATTGGCCCAAAAGGCTAGTGTGAGGAGGTGTTTGGATGGTATGAGAGCTACGTAACCATCAAAATTGAGCTGGGTCAAGACCTTTGGAGGAGGATTTCATGGGTCGAGCCATCGGGTCAAAACGATTGTCAATCTGTTGAGTCCGAGCTATCAATAAAATGAGTCTTCCTCACTCTTACTCTCCTTATAGCTAGTTCTTCAAGTTTAATTTGCTTTTAAAGTTTTAGAATTTCATTTTAGCATCTTGGTTTTGGATGATTTGAGACAATTATATTCAAGTTAATAATAATGTTTCGAGGTATTTTAGTATTCGTGTGATGCTTGAGCCAATTTATTTATGATTTATGTTCTTAAATAACTGAGAGAAGTCTTGATATATTTGAATGTGAATTGATTGCTATCACTTGGTCTTTGTTTTATAATTGCTATTGAGTTTAATGGCCAAGTAGCAACTAATTAACTCGTTAGTCGATCAAAAGTCTGAGATTTAATTAGAGTGTTGAATGATTTAGGAATTTCACTAGCTGTTTGGTTAAAGTTCTTGGGGCTAATGATGTCTTCCTGGAGAGAATTGCATTAATCAGATTAGAGTCGGGCTAGTTCAGTTCTAGATTAGTTAAGGGAAATAGGAAGAACTCAACAGGATATTGTCTTTACAGTTGGCCTACTATATAACTTATATGTTGATGATAAGAATCTAAACTTAGATGACTGAATTTATGGGGCTTAATGCATGCTTGATCACTTGTTAATCTGCATGTTTATTTTCTTTATGTTTTGTTTTTAGTGTTAACAATTTCTATTTTTTTAATTAGTTAAAGTTTTCAATCAAACTCCCCCCCCCCATCTGTGCGTGTATGTGTGCTTTCCTATAAGATGAGGCCTTAAACTAAAGGATTTAAAGAACTAAATTCATTTGAGAACAACAAAATCGGATCTGATGTGCAGATTACTATCCAGTTACATATAGTTTGCATATTTGCTCGATTATAATTAATCTATGCCTAAGAACTAGTCATCCATACTTGTTTTATGTTTGGGTATATTTAGGGAGTTATTTAGATGCTATAATGCAATTAGAAAACCTACTGAAGTTAGTTTCCTAAGCTAGAATTTTAGGAATATGCAAGCTAAGTTAGTTTCCTAAGCTAGAATTCTAGGAATATGCAAGCTAAATTTGAAATTGTTATTGTTAGACTGTTTATGCAATCAGATCTGAGAGGTGAAAGTTTGCTACTATTTTCCTATTTTCTTAGCATGATTTTGACATACTTTTAAGTCTAGTATTCATGGAAATTCAAGCGAAAGATGATGAGATTAAATTGAAGCATTTATGAATGTTCAAAGAAGCTGAATTTGCATTATTTGCATCCTGTTTTTTAGTTGTGCATTCAATTCTAATTTTCTAATGTCCCAACTTGATTTTAGCTTGTTTTAAGTGCCAAAGACATGATAAATAATAGCTCACATGTTGGGTAATTAAAGTGATTTAAATAGAACACAATCTTTGAAGTTTAATTAGGTGAAACTAGTGAATTACATGTTGCTTTAGTTTGCAAATTCCATATCTGATTTATTTGGTTTCTTATTAATAATTTTCTGAAGCTGTACATGAGTTTGAGCTGATTTAGACATCAAATTATAGGTGTTTTCACCTTGTTTTAATGGGTTGAAATTTTCTAAATGAATTTTAGTTTGTTTGGAATTATAATTTCATACACTCACTTATTAATGATCTTTATTAGTAAAAACATTCATTTACATTTGGAATGAAATTTTAATAAACAACACTCTCCTTATGGGGTCGACTCTTAGTTCACCCTATACTAAGTTGCTAATTAATTAATGGTAGAAACAAGGTATTAATTTGTGTACGTTTGACAACGAATACCAAATTTTGGCCCATTGCCGAGGAGAGTTGTTTAGTTTGTTAAGTTCTAAACTGAGTTCTCTTAGTTTTAACTCTTTTCTTTCATTTTAGTCCTTGCTCACCAAAACTGATGAGTGTTAAAACGATTAAGAACAAATTTGAAGGAATGTGAATTTTTTGAATCTAGTTATTGTGAAAAATTTTCATATGTTTCGATTTTCTAATATAAGGATATTCTCATTCTTCTGTTCTTTTCTAGATTTGTATGAAATTGGGAAGTGGCAGAATCATAGGTGAGAGCATAGAGAAAAGTTTGAGATACTCATTTAAGGAGAAATAATTTCAAAATCATCTGTTTGAAGAAATGGCTACTCCGAAGCAACTTTCTCAACTAAATTTGGAAGATCAACCTCTATGTATAGTCTTTCCTGCTTTGGAAAGACCTTTACAACTTAATTTAGGTTTCCTTAATTTATTGCCTAAATTTTATGGTCATGTAGGTTAAGACCCCCATAGGCACTTAAAAGAGTTTCTAGTTGTTTATTCTACTATGAGGCCTGAGGGGGTGGATGATGAGCAAGTAAAACTTTGTGCTTTTCCTTTTTCTCTGAAAGACTTAGCTAAAGACTAGTTGTACTATATTCCCCCCTCTTGGGTTCAATTACACCAATATTTTCTTGAAAAAATTCTTTCCCATAAATAGGATTGGATCTATAAGGAAGGATATTTGTGGAATTAGGCAAAATGCTAATGAGTTATTATATGAGTACTAGGAAAGGTTTAAAAGACTTTGAGCTAGATGTCCCAGTCGTCAGATTAGTGACAAGTTATCGATTCAGCTTTTATGAAGGCCTAGGTTCAAATGATAGAAGCATGATAGATGCTACAAATGGTGGGGCATTAATTGATAAAACAACTGAAGCAGTTAAGACTTTAATCTTTAACATGGGTGAAAATTCATGACAATTCAGAACTAAGAATGAAGTAGGTCAGGCTAAGAGAGTTAATGATATTGAAATGAAATTTATTCAAGATCAACTTAAACAGAATGCTGAACAAGTTGCTAACTTAACCATTCTCATGTTTAAGCTGGTTACAAGTGGTGTTCCGCATACTCGTGCTTGTAGGATTTATTCTAATTTTTCTCATGCTACTGACGTTTGTCTGACTTTGCAGGTCCAAGATGTTAATGTAATTGATGGTTTTCTTGGCCAATCCAATAGGAAATATGACCAATTCTCAAACATATGCAATAAGGGTTGGAGAGATCACCCGAACTTGAGATATGGACCTAAGACAAACTCTCCAAACTATAATGCAAACCAGAGCAACCCTCAACCATATGTTCCTAATCCATCACAAAACTAATCTTCCAGCCCATCACCTGAAGAAATGATTAAGCAACTCACTAACCAAATTGGTCTTGTTTATGCCTAGGGTATTAATTACCAAAAGAAAACAGATGTTCACCTACAACATCTAGACACTCAAATAGGGCAGATTAGCACCACTTTGAGTAATATTAAGACCAAATTTCTTGAAAGTTCCCATCTCAACCTATACCTAACCCGAAAGAAAATGATAATGCTGTCATACTTAGGAGTGGTAAGGAGTTAGTGAATCCAAGACTAAATGAATGAAAAAGGGTGTTACTAAATGCAACCAAATCTAATACAATGAGCTTAAAACCAATAAATTTTACTTAAAAAAGAGTTTAAAAACCTAAATGCAGTCAAAGACCTTGATATTTAAATATATTTATTTTAATCAAAATTCAATTCAAATTGAATTTGATATAAAATGCAGTTGCATAAAAATTAAAAATTAAAATAACCTAATATAATTAATCATAAATATAAATTAACTAGTTAACTAAAGGAAATTTATATTTATTGATCACAATTCTTGAAAATATAAGAATTAAATACAAAATAGAATTAATTTAGAGACAATAACTATAAATTAGGTATTCTTATCATATCCGATCAAGAAATATCAATTTGCTTGTTCTCATCTCATGGAGTGCGGTGCCTTGTGAAGCATCTACCTCTCCTTGGCCTTTATCATTCATCAGAACATCGTAGCTAAAGATCCACTCAAAACCCAAAAAAGCATGCTCCCGATTCTCTTCTTCTTCCTTGTTCTGCAGGGATGGACGCCCTGACCTGTAGAATTATTCAAACTTGTTGTTCTCCTGCATTTCTTCTTCTCATTCTAGATCTTCTCCTCACTTATCAGCTCTCTTCTTCTTCCTCATACACTTTGCTTCCCAAACCCCTCTCCCAAACCAGATCTCTAACCTCTCTCTTGGGGTATCTTGGTTCTCCTGCAATTCTTCTACTCATTCTAGATCTTCTCCTCACTTCTCAGCTCTCTTCTTTTCCTCATCCACTTTGCTTTCCCAAACCCCTCTCCCATTCCAGATCTCTAACCCCTCACTTGGGGTATCTTTGTCTTTCCTCCCTATTCAGCTTTGACTTTTTTCCTCTATTGGAAACCTGCTTTTGTACCCTTTTTCCAACATCTGCTCTATACCCCTCCTTTTCTTCTGCCCATCATGCAGAACCCTGTCAACCCTCCTTTTCATGCCAACTCCCTTTCTGACTTTCCCCTTTTACCCTCACGAACCCCAGCAGCCTCCAAGCAACCGGAGAAGGGCTCCTCCTCCTCTCCTGAGCAGAAGAAAAGTTGGAAGCAGGTTATAGGAGGGGATGGAGATTCACAACTACATTACTCTCCTCCTAAAGAAGATAATGGAAGGGTCATTGTCTCACCTGACTTGGAAGTTCTTCAAGAAGGTGCCAGATCTTGGGAAGCCTCTTTGGTAGGGTTCTTCTTGGAAAAAAGGCCACCCTTTCAGGTGTTACACAAGTGGGCAAATAATGCTTGGAAGAATAAGGGTTTGGAAGAGGTGCTTCTACTTGAAAAAAATGTGGCATTGTTTACCTTTTCCTCTAAAGCTCAAGCTCTCAAAATCTTGGAAGAAGGTCCTTGGCATGTGATGAATCTCCCATTGTTCCTCCAAAGCTGGCAGCCTGGGTTTCAAGCCGAAATTGACAGCTACAAGTCAATTCCAATATGGGTTAATTTATACAATGTACCTTTGGAATATTGGACTACTAAAGGGCTTAGTATGATTGCAAGCT